>JAQIWG010000290.1:0-38045 GCA_034695025.1 Chamaedrilus cognettii
TTTTGTTACGGTCTCATAAACAGCGGGTCAAGCATTATATATCCGGTAGGCGAATAAGTTTCTATCAGCACCCCCCCTCCCCCGCTCGAGACTTGCATTCCCCTAGATTGTAAAAGTGTGTTTTTCACCCCCCTAGATCAAATCCTGCGGGCGCCCATGAATATACGCACATTTTAAAATTTGGTCTAGGCCTACAGCATTGACTTTAACCACTTGTACGTCAATTTGTACACCCAGTGCTTAAGAATGAATGAAGGCTTAGGCCAATAAAATTCCATAGACAATGGAATTATTTTAAATAGACAATTATGCTTATGTATTATTTTATTGGCCTATGCCTTCGTTCATAGCATATTAATTCATTGGTAGAAGAGAACCACTACAGGCATACAAAGTACCTTTAGCTGTCTCGTAGATTGGCAGACGATACATGGACGATATTCCAGCCGGACGAGGCAGATCACTGGCCGATAGCGGCTGGTTGAATTTTTTTCGCAGCCCTGCAGTCGAATGGATGCCCTTGCCACCAGAAACACTGAGGGGGGTCACAACTTTCACACCCATCTCTCGGAGGAAGGGCAGTGTCCTTGCAACTCTTTGCCAGGAAACAGACATTTTGCGGATTAGTTTTCTCGTCTAAATTCAGACAGTTAAGTAGGCCCAACTACCACAAACTCATAAAATGGCCGCGAGTGACTGATTTAGGTATTAAATAGTCTAATCCGGTAATCCAATCTAATCTAATCCGCGATCTTTGGAATTTGATGCAGAATTTATGCGGAATTTTGGTAATAAATAATGAAAGTCAAGTAGAAAATTAAGATGTCAAGTCGTAAACATGTCTAGTTACAAACAATTTAAGAAAAATCAACCAATGTGTGATTAGCTTAGAACACTCTAATAATTAGCTTTATGCAATAATTACAATGATTGGTTTAATTTTGACGGACCCTTGATTGACAGACGTAGTAAAAGCGCTTACAGGAAAATTTCGCCTATACACTTACCACACCCGCTTCTGTATAACGCATCTATCAATCATCCAACCGAGAAAAAAAAACGATTTCAAATTAGGGCTAGAGTCCCGTTTGGGTTAGCAAGTTTGAATTAGAGCTGAGATAGGGTTAGGATGATGGTTCGGATTAAGGTTAAGGTCTAGGGTTAGTCAAGATCATCACAGTTGCATTTAAAGTGGGCGTGGTATGTGCACAGGTATGGACATGTGGCACAGTCTATAAATATAAAATAAAATGTTTTTTTAAATTATCGAAAAATCGTGAAAGTCTTCGTGTAAATTTTCAAAATGGCGGATACAGACAAGAAAAAAATCGCCGATTTGGCCAAAAAGGACGAAAAACTGACGAAGGATGACAAAGGGGCGGACAAGGACGCAGACAAAGGGAAGAAGAAGGGCGACCTTAAAGAACCTGAGATGGTAAGGCTATTTTTGTTATATAGTATTGGATACAATAATTGATTTTATCAATGGAAACTGCAATGTGCAAGTCATAATAACGATGGCTTGTATTTTTTCACCCGGCATGTGCGAATAACATTATGATTTACTCCAGACTAACTCCAATGCCATTTTTGAATTGCGGGTATGATAGTCATGTTACACTACGAGCTTTGACCGTCCCTCGGTGACTGACGTGCTTTCATTCAATTCGGCTGATTGAATTCAGGCTTATCTCATGACTTCATCATCGTAGTTCCCTTTGATCAGAATTAAATTATTTCTGAATGTATATATTGTACTGATTCCTGTGTGCAGTCGGAGGAGGACAAGCAGCTGCTGGATGAACTGAACATGCTTGTGGAGAGACTTGTCGTAAGTTATATGGATTTTTAAACAAAATTGTTATTTTAATTTTGATCGGTGATTTTTGTTACCGGTTTGTAAGACTTTTTAAATTGTATGAACATTTTGGCTGCACTGCTATAGGCTATTTCCCTTTGGCCTACCAGGTATCAATTTTTACACGTAACTTGTATTTTTATGTTTGTTAGCTATACTTTTTGCGTGAATTAAAGATATCATGGTTAGCCGCTCGTATGTGAAATATGCGTGCAACACGCAGGAGCCGAATGAGTTGCTGTATCGAGCGGCCCTGGAAAGCCTGCGCACCCTGATTCGCTCGTCGACGACCTCGATGACCTCTGTGCCCAAGCCGCTCAAGTTCCTCCGACCCCACTTTGACACCCTCAAGCAGGTCTACGCCAAGATCAAGGATCCTGAGACCAAGGTGCGCTCGGATAACCTTGGCCAAATCGCTAATGCTACAATTGGATCGCCTAATCTTAGCGTTTTTGACTGTATCATCACTGTATTTGGACATCGTTTTTTTTGTGTTGTTGAGAAGTTTGTAGTGCTATATTATTGAATTGTGCAGACGTTTTGTGCAACTGTTGCGCGTAAGTTTATAGTGTTATTTAGTATCATTGTGTGAAAGTTGTATGCAGTTGTGATTGTGCAGAAGTTTAGTGCTGTAGTGATTGCACAGAAGTTTAGTGCTGTGGTGATTGTGCAGAAGTTTAATGCTGTGGTGATTATGCAGAAGTTCTGTGCGGACGTCATCTCAGTGCTGAGCATGACAATGAGCGAGACGCGTGACTGTCTCAAGTTCAGACTCATCGGGTCGAGCGAGGACATCGGGTCCTGGGGCCATGAATATGTCCGGTCGGTCAAATGGTTTTAATGCGATTATTTTTATTACGCTATAGGTGTTTTCTTTAGCGACCATTGTCGTGCGTACCGCGCAGCCATCTGGCAGATGAGATGAGCCAGGTTATGCTTTTTCTTCTCTTTTAATTGAATGTTTTTAATATTTATAATATATTGAATTATTCATTTAGCAAGTAATTTTCCCGCATACCGCGCAGTCATCTGGCGAGTGAGATCAGCCTCGAGTGGCAGGACCTGTTTGTCTCTGAGACGGATGACGACGCTAAGCGCACAGAGACGGCCGCCTCGAGGGCGCAGCTGTCGGCGCTCATCGCAGTCATCGTCCCGTACCTGATGCATCACAACGCGGAGGCAGAGGCATGCGACCTGCTCATGGAGGTGGACCAAATACCGACACTCGACCAGTACGTGGAGCAGGGTGCCTTCCCGCGTGTCTGCCTCTACCTGCGCAGGTATGGACTGCAGCAAGTGTAACTGACTAACCACCTTTTTTTATGTCTGTTTTGTTAATGTACATGTTTTGATGCAAGTTGGACGTTTTGTGCCCTGAGGAGGACTGCTGGGGCTGATTTGTTACGACCGGATGCCCTTCCTGATGCTAACCAAATAGATAATTATCTGGCACGGGGTTAGCAGCTAGCGACACTTGTGTGTTTAACAGCCTTGCTGAAGGGCCTGTAGCGCATAGTTTCATAGTTGCTAGCGCGGTACTTGCATAGGGTCCCTTGCACAGAACCGGACTGTATATTATCTTTGTGCTACACACAGTCTCTAAACTATAAGAAACAAAAACAAGTAATCGCTGCATTTTTTTCATATTTTCTTAGCTGTGTTCAGTACGTTTATCTTCTTCTGTACTCCCAGCTGCGTTCAGTACGTTCCTCACCCGGAGAACGAGCAGCTGCTCCAGGCGGCGCTCACCATCTACCGCCGGTTCAACCAGCACGCCGACGCGCTGCTCGTCGCCATCCAGCTCAATGATCAGACACTCATCCAGGAGATCTACCACTCCTGCGCTGATGCGTAAGCGCTTCTTTGTGACGTAGGGGTGGTTTTGGTAGTTAAGGACTGTTTGTAGTAACAAAGACTGTTACAGTGCAGTTCAGTGCATAGGGCCGCACACAGAATCGCTCCCCCTTGTTTACTTTCCTTTTAGCGTGCCCGGGAAGCTCTGGTCTGTAAGCCAATTCTTTGTTCCTATTCTTTTCAGGGAGTTTTTGTGATGTACCATTCATGCTCCACTATTCATGTGCGTGATACTACGATGCGTTTGAAATAATATACTTTTTGATCCGGACTCATGCATGATAACTAATGAAGGACTGTCTATCGTCTAATGGGAGATGACTATTTGTACTAGCGTTGATACGGTCTCTTGATCATGGTAGATCGAAGCCTCTACTGCTCGCTTCCATTGCTGTCAGTCTTGATCTGTAACTGCAGTATTGTATCCTTGCTTGTTCAAGTCTCTTCGGTGCTTTTTGGAAATTGGTTGATCTTTCAAGGAAAGGCTTGCGGATATGTTTTTGTATATAAAGTCTAGCGAATGTATAAAAAACATTAGGCCCTGAGTGGGAATAGAAAGCGTGTTGTTGCTGCTGCTGATGCGCTGCTGCTTGATGCTACTGCTGCTGCTGCTGATGCCCTGCTGTGCTGCTGCTGCAGGGTGAAGCAGAAGCAGCTGGCGTGCATCCTCGGTCGCCAGCAGATCTTCTTTGAGCTGCCCGAGGCTGACGTCGACCAGACGGAGCTGATGCGCAACGTCCAGCTCAACCAGCACTTCCTCAACCTTGCCAGAGAGGTGGCGCCACGCGATTACGCTCGGGGTTAAGATTAGTTCGGGTTAAGCGTAGCACGCCAGCAATAAGATTGTTTGGCAACTAGTACGCCCAGTTTGAAAAGAGCAGGAATTAAATCGACATTTGTGGTGTAGGCATGCAGCATTTTTTAACGTTTAAATCGCACTGTGCCTGTTCTACAACAAGCAGGCATAACGCTCGTATTTGATCAGGGTTACTCTACATCAAGGACTTTGGGCTACTATAAATCTAAAAAGGAACTCCTCCAAGCTTCATGGCACACAAAAAAGGATTGTCGAAGGCAGTGTAATGGTTCAATTAGCTTTTAAAGTATTCTGCCATTGGTTGCAACTAGCAGAAATTAGCTTGATTCTAGACAGCCCATTATTGCACCAATACGTAATAAGGATGCCACTTTTAGTTTTCTACGTACTTATATCTTTTGATATTTCTTCTCGTGTATTTTTATGCTGCCTCCTGGCAATATTTAGTTCAGTGAATTTGTTGTATGTACGATTTTGATCGTTATAATATAATATTCAAATTGTGTTGTGATTGAATATCTTAAGTGGATGGTTCTGTTGGTATTTAGCTCGACATCATGGAGCCGAAAGTTCCGGAGGATATTTACAAGACCCACCTCGAATCAACTCGTACTGAAGACACATACTTTGATAAGAAACATACTTTGATAAGAAATATACTTTGATAAGAAATATACTTTGATAAGAAATATACTTTGATAAGAAATATACTTTGATAAGAAATTACTTTGATAAGAAATATACTTTGATAAGAAATATACTTTGATAAGAAATTACTTCGATAAGAAATTACTTCGATAAGAAACATACTTTGATAACAAATATACTTTGATAAGAAATATACTTTGATAAGAAATATACTTTGATAAGAAATTTACTTTGATAAGAAATTACTTTGATAAGAAATACACTTTGATAGGAAATATACTTTGATAATTACCAAGAAAATACAATGGAACGTTGTGAATTGAAAATCATGAGACATTGAATTGAATTGCAGCGCGTTTATTGCAAGTTAATTGCGGTAATTGCAAATTCAAAGAAGACAAGTTTTCAGAGCGAGCCAGTAAGATCTACAAGTTTTAAAAAGAGTTAGAAAAAAAAATGAACCAACAATGTGATAATTGAATTTTTTTTTCTATTCATGTTCGTGATTTTGACGATCGCTAACTCAAGCCCTGTCGCTGGGTCGTGTGATAGGCCCGACGTTGGGTCAGGGCAACGTGGACTCTGCACGACAGAACCTTGCGTCGTCCTTCGTCAACGGGTTCGTCAACGCTGCCTTCGGCAAGGACAAGCTGCTGGTGGAGGATGGGAGCGCCTGGCTGTACAAGAACAAGGAACACGGTCGGCACTTCGGCATTCTGTCGTGCGGTCACACTATAGCGTGGTGTTTGTGTGGTCCACACTTTAGCATTCGCGTAGTGTTCCTGTGGTCTGCTCGTTAGCCCTCTGCAAGCCGGAAAACGGACAAATTACTTGCAGCCCAGAGCTCTCCGGGCGAGTCGTAAAAGGCGACAAAAGAGGGAGAGCGGTTCTGTGCTGTCTCTCTTGCACAGAATCGGACCGTATATATATTCGTTGTGCTACTACAACTGCCTATAAAAAGTAAATAAATAAATCGCAGATTGCTGTTTGTGTGACGTAGGTCAGATGAGCACGATCGCGTCGCTGGGCCTGATCCTGCTGTGGGACGTGGAAGGCGGGCTGACCCAGCTCGACAAGTACCTCTACTCCAAGGAGGACTACATTAAGGTGCGCTTACTCTGCGACTTTTTTATGGGAATGTAGAAGAATGTAACATTGTCAGGAACAAAAGATTATTTATTCTCGTTCTCCTGTTCTAGCTTTATTGCATTATTTATCTTCTAGAGTTTTCCTGCTGGGCTTGAGCTGAGTTCTATCTAGTCTGGTTCCCTGCTCCTGTGTGTTCCTCCAGGCTGGTGCCCTGCTTGGCTGTGGCCTCATCACCTGTGGTGTGCGTGACGAGTGTGATCCTGCACGAGCGCTCCTCTCTGACTACGTGATGAGCACCTCGTCCGTCATGCGCTGTGGAGCCATACTCGGGTCTGTGCCCTATAGCCTAGATCTTTCATGTCTCTTTTCTTCTTTTTCCATTTGTTTTTATTATCTATTTTCATTTTTTGTCTTTCATATTTCTTGAATTTTCTTTCATACTTTTTTCAAGATGCTATTGAATGAAAGTAACTCAGGTGATATCGTTGATGAATGTGAAGGCAATGTGGCGCGAGTGATTTTCTTCACGTAGGCTAGTATTGGAGTGCATGAATGCGTGCTGAGAATAAGATCAAGGTAGACAGATATGAGGCAAATTGACGAATCAACGCTCGTTGACCACGGTTGAATCTTGATTTTATGATGGCTTCAGAGGACTGTAATGGGCTAGTCTCTGTGCTATTACACACGGTTCTTGAGCTACTGACACAGACACAGAATGTTTAGTATGATCTGCGCCCGTTTGTTGGTCGCAGACTGGGCATTGCGTACGCCGGGTCAAACAACACAGAGACTCTCGACCTTCTCCTGCCGGTCTTTGCTGATCCCAAGTGTACGATGGAGGTGAGACTGGAGGATTACTGGATGCCTGGCGCGATGTTTGTGCTGACGCTTTGATAGCTAACTTACAGTTTGCAGTTAAGAACGAGGTTGCGAATAGTTTACAACTGCGTTTGGTTTTGCAACTTTCTTCACTATTCGAATTGAAGCTTTTTTGAAAGTGTTTCTTTGTGATGTGCTGTTAGAAATTGTTGCGCTAAGGAAAAAGTTGACGATGGAAAGTGAATTGTTTGTGTGCCGGTGACAGCTGACGATAAATATATTAACTTGCCTTGTCATCCAGCGTGGCTCTTGGTTGGATATTGGCAACGACAGATGCTCGAGCATAGAAGACGCTGGACTGAAAGTATAGAAGTGGCGTGCGTGCGTGCAGGTGACAGGTGTAGCGGCGATAGCGTGCGGCATGATTGCAGTGGGAAGCAGCAACGGGCAGGTAGTGTCTACCATCCTCCAGACCCTCATGGAGAAGGTCGACACGGAGCTCAAGGACACCTTCGCGCGCTTCCTCGCACTCGGACTGGGCCTCGTCTTTCTCGGTGACTCTGAGCTTACTTGGCCTTGTCTTCTTGTGTAACTCTGAGCTAACTGGGACACTTTTTCGTCTGCCGTAACTAGTGTGTGTATGAGCCGATGTTTTGTGTAGGCCAGTGCAAAGAGGCAGCATCTAGTCAATTTGTCGTGCCTATCTAGTTAGTTTGTTGTAACGTGCAAGTAGGCAGGATCTAGCATGTGACACAGTGTGTGTGCCGTGCAGGGAGACAGGATTTAGCTGACACGACGCTGGCCGCGCTGGAGGTGCTCGCCGAGCCGTACCGCAGCATGGCCATCACGCTCGTCGACGTCTGCGCCTTCGCCGGTACGCGCTCGCGTCTGGACGTATTAGTACTACGATCGCTTGCTTGTAGTTTATGCATGGATATTGGTGATATTGTAATTAATTGTGGAAAGTTCTATTTGAATAAGTTTGTATCCTGTTGTCGGCAGGTACGGGCAACGTGCTGAAGGTGCAGGCGCTGCTGCACGCCTGCTCGGAGCACTACGATGTCAAGGACCAGGACAACAACGACAAGAAGGACGCGGACAAGAACAAGAAGAAGGACGCCGCGGCCACCAAGGCAGCCAAGGAGAAGGAGGCGGAGGCGTCCAACCTCTCCGCCCAGCAGGGTTTGTCTCTACTTTCTTCTGCAGTCTACCCGAGCAATATATTATGATGTAATGTTTAACGACTATCTCTTCTACTGTTTCGAATTAATTTTCTGTAGAGGATTTTATTCAAATAATTCTGCTGAACATCTGTTTCTGCTGTGCTTTGATTACCCATGATGCTATTGCTTCCCATGAGCGGTTATTGGTTTAAGTATTTTCTTTTCAAGATTTCTTATTTTATTCTTTTGAGCATTTTGCTTCTGTGCAGTTTATGCTTTTCTTCCAAATATTTTGTCAAGCCGTTCTCTCTCGCTGCGTATTTCAGCCATCGCCGTGCTCGGCATAGCGTTGATCGCCATCGGGGAGGACGTCGGAGCAGACATGTCGTTTCGCACCTTTGGAAATCTTGTAAGTGGTCACTGACCGCCTTGTTTCGCACAATTGTGGACCGATTTTTGGAATTGTTACTAAATTGAGTTTGTGTCGTATTTGGCAGCAGTCTCTGGAAAAGTACAATGTATATCTACATCGTATTCTAATTAATGAAATAAATTATATGGATTTTAAAATGCCTTCTTTTGCGTTATATGGCGTCATGTAGGAAATCTGAATGTATTTGATTAATATCGTGCGTAGTTAAGTAATACAATTGAGCTGCGGCGAGTTTGTGACTCGGCACAGGGCGTTCACTATCATTGCTGTACTCTATCATTTAGTATTATTATTGTTATTTATTGTTGTTGTTGTGCGTAGTTGCGTTACGAAGAGCCGGTGATGCGGTGCATCGTGTCGCTAGCGCTAGCCCTCATCTCCGCGTTCAATCCTCTATATTGTTATTGTTGTTGTTGTGCGTAGTTGCGTTATGGAGAGCCTGTGATTCGGCGTGTCGTGCCTCTGGCGCTAGCTCTCATCTCCACGTCGAACCCTCGGCTCCAGGTCCTCGACGTCCTCTCCAAGTTCTCGCACGACGCTGACCCCGAGGTCGCGCACAACTCCATCCTCGCAATGGGCATCGTCGGCGCAGGCTAGTGGAACACGCTCACAGATTTTAATGAGCATGTATTTAAAACGTTTAATATAGCGCTCTGTAAATGTATGTTCACTGTAGTATGCTCCTTCTAAAACAGCGTAGTGCAGCTGCTCAGCTTTTCAAGATCGCATAGGCCTGCGTCATCAAAGTCGATTTTCATTTCTAATGCTACACCTGCTCGATTTAAATTTAGTGTGCATTTTGATTTAACCATCTTTGTTGACGTACTATGCCTGCTAGTTAATCCTGGTTGCAGGTACAACTATGCAGATGTTTAGGAGACGGCTTGGTTGTTGAATTTTTACCATATATATTTTCCGCTAGACCTTAAATATAGTTATTCGTAGTACCACGTTGCTGCATTCTCTGCAGAATTTGAAATCATATTTCTGTGATCCATCTGACACACGACATGGCCCCTGCAGGCCGGGGAAGAGAAAATTGGCTTGCAGCCCAGAGCTCCCCGGGCGAGTCATAAGAGGCAACTAAAGAAGGGGGTGCGGTTCTGTGCCCTTTCTCTTGCACAGAACCAGACCGTATATAGTCTTTGTGCTGCGCACGGTCCCTAAACCACAAAAATAAAATCTTCGGTTAATTTCTTTATTACAATTTTTAATAGCCTACTTCATGATGTACTAATAAATGACATTACATGTTGCGAGGCCGATTCTGGGAAGATCTTCTGAGGAAGGGATGTAATGTAATTTATATTCTACACAGCGCGCCATCGTGTGTTTCAGGTACAAACAACGCGCGCCTGGCTACGATGCTGCGTCAGCTCGCTGTCTACCACGCCAAGGATCCCAACAACCTCTTCTGTGTGCGCATCGCGCAGGGCCTCACGCACCTCGGCAAGGGAACCCTCACCCTCTGTCCACATCACTCCGACAGACAGATCCTCAACCCCGTCGCCATCGCCGGCCTGCTGTCTTTCATGGTCGGCTGTCTCGACGTCAAAAACAGTACGCTGCACTGCTTCCACTGTCTATTCTTGTCCGACAATAGATTCGCCAAAAGTTTGCCAAAGATATATTTTTCTATAGGCCTTACTTGTTTTCGCCGAATCTCTTTTGTCAGCTGTCTTTTCTGGTGCACTGGAATATATTTAATTAGTTGCGCTTTTCATCGCGATAGAACGAGTAATCAAATTTATAAGGTCACTGGGGTAGGTAACAAATTAGCCAAATGCGAAAAGCTAGATCAATTGCTAATAAAAATCTTTTTATGAAAATTTGACGATTAAACTGCTTCGCCTATCTCACTTAAATATATCATTGCAATTTGTTATCATTTTTGCCTCACTGGGTCATTGATGTCAGCAGCTTGCATAATTAAACGTTTCTTTCTGCGTGAAAACTGTTGTAAAGCGAACGTTCTTATACTTTGTGATCTTTCAAGGATTGAAGGAATAACCTACAGTTAGCGATGTGTCGAATAGTGAACAACACCGTGTAAATGTTTGCATCGTTAGATGTGCTCTATAAGCAGTGGGATAAAAAAAATAAAAATAAAAACCCCCTGCAGACTCTGGTAAAAAGAGAATAGGTCTGCAGCCCAGAGTTCCTTGGGCGAGTCGTAAAAGTTGAATAAAAAAGGGGGGCGATTCTTTAGACTCTAATAAGCCACGTTAATACGCATGATCCGTAAACTTTATAAACCATCCCCACCTGGAGTAAAAAAAGAAATGGTCTTTGTCATTTAGTACTCTTGATGCTAATCGCCGGTGCCGTGTGTGTGTCGCCAGTCATGCTCGGCAAGTCTCACTACCTCATCTACACGCTTGTGACGGCCATGAAGGCGCGCATGCTCGTCACCTTCGACAAGGACTTCAAACCCCTCCCCGTTTCCGTCAGAGTGGGACAGGTTTGGACTCGTTTCTCCGCTAACGCTGTTGCCGAATTATGTTAACGAAGAAAATGAGATCGGGTGCCGACATTTGAATACGCAATCAAACTGGTTCAGTATAAATGATCAACACTGGTTTCTCTTAAGCCCAGTCGTATTTTCATACGCATTCTGTTGAAAATTGTACTCCGCTGCTTATTTTTTCTTTCGGTTCTTGCATCCTATGTTAGTGTAATTTTTTGTCCGTTTAATGTTTATCCTGTCCGGATATTATTTCTTAGTAATAATATTTGAAAGTAAATTGCGATTTCAAGCGTGATCAATAATAACACATGTAGTTTAGCGAGTATTGATGATCGCTTGAAATGCAGACATGCAGAGATTGGGGCAGGCTAAGCGCGACATTTTTAAGTCCGGTTTCTCCAACATGGATTTAATGGTGGTTCAGGATTTAACCCACCTTTTTGCATAGGCTAAATCCTGAACCACCATTTAATCCATTTTGGAGCAATTAGCCCTTAGAGCGCCATAGCATGCTAATGCGTTCAAGGACGTTCAACTCTTTAGAATGTGTTTGTTTGGTGTGTGTGTGCACACAGGCGGTGGATGTGGTGGGCCAGGCCGGCAATCCAAAAACGATCACAGGGTTTCAGACTCACACGACGCCCGTCCTGCTCGCTTACGGGGAGAGGGCCGAGCTGGCTACTGAAGAGTGTATCCTTTCTAGCAGCGTTCTTGCTGCTTTAAATTTATTTGTTTATTTACGGTGGAAGGACTAACAATTTTTATATTTAATGTGATAGGTTTTGTTTGTAGTATTTTTTCATTTGCATTCCGTTTTTTATGTGTTGTTTTAGAATTTGTTACTTTATTGTTGTGTCCTGCATTCCTTGCATATTTCTTCCGACCCAGTGTTTCTTTCATGCTGGCGTTCGTTGATAGTCGGCATTTCTGCCATTGAAAATGTGTACTATATGGTCGCACTATTATGCAGTAGCGTCGTTTTTGTTGTAACGTTGACGATACTAGGCTTTCTTTCAGCAGTTTTTCCTCATATTCGAGCGAGTTGCCCTTGACCCCTCTTCCGATCAGATCTGGCGCTCACTCCGGTCATGGAAGGGTTCGTTGTGCTCGAAAAGAACCCCAGTTATTCTCCTTGATCCTCTCGGCACTAACTGACACACTATTTTGTGACGGGAATAGGACTGTTGTTATGAGCGTTGTGGATTGCCATCGACTGCTGCGAGTTTTGCTGTAAGTGTCGAGCGTTTACCACCCAGCAGTCGTGTTATGATGCATTCGCGATTAGAAAGGAGACTCATGCAGGATTCAAGACAGGCTCTGCAGGGTCACCGATTCGCTGTATTCCACTGTGAGCCAACCAAACGAATGCTGTCCAGCTAAAGAACGACTTCTGAACCACTTTTCATAAATAGTCTTTAAGAACGCTGGATGCAGCTAAACATCAATCTTTTCCCATTGCCGCAGTCTAGGCAATTGTGCAGCGTGCAACCCATATTGGATGCGTCTGTTTTTGAGTAGTTTGCACGTTTGGCATCGTTAGCAGTTTGACAAAATTGTTTGCGATTGCGCGATGCTCAAAAGTTTTGAAAGGCGTGATTCTTCTTTGGTATATGAAGATTCAATTATTAAAATATAGTCGAGTAGGACACTAGCCTGTTGCTAAAAGCTGTGCAGCTTTTCTTCTCATAGGAATGGAAGTGAACTGCAAAAAATATTTAAATTCCTCTCTTGGCAACAAGTAATTGTACCGGTATACTTGAATTTGTATACTGATATACTGAATTATGCAATTTGTTTAAACTCTGACACTTTCAATGTTCAGGCAGAAATTTATTGTTCAATGTCATACACCGAGGTTAACACAGGAAGTTTAATAGTATTTCATACTTATTTCTATAATGTTGATCGTTTGTATTAAAAGTTACAAATACGAAACAAATTATGCAAAGTTATGCAGATTCGTACTCTGAGGCATCTTTATTCTAGTAAAATACGTCCAATTCAACTGCTGCTCAATATTTGTTTAACTCGTTAGACATTAGGCCCTATTTACATATAGATCCGACATGGACATCCGATTTCCAGCTATCACAGACTATACATGGAATTGTCATAAATATAAATTGTACATTATCGTAATATACATCATGGTCCAAAAACGTGTCGCCTCACTATTCTACACTAGCGCATGCATCTTAACACAGCAGAATACTGTAAAACATTGAATTTTTGCATGCATGCATATTTTGGCGCATCGGTAAACTTGCGAAAATTACCTACTCGAAATTAACGCTGCAAAAGTTATATACAGTATGCAGGCCTCAAAAACCCTAAAATTATTTACAGCTAAATTTCTGAGGCAAAACCGCGAAAATGGCATGCGGCAAAAATTTCACGTAGGACCATATCATAAGGAGATCAGTTTGAAGCTACACCACAAGACTTATTCTGATAATACTTCATTCTAATTTGATGAAATTTTGGGCAGAATGAATAGCATTTTGCTAAGGTTTTATGGTAAACGTACGAGGCATCGCTTTTATGGACCACAGTGTACCGATATCGTAATAATTCATGGAAGTATCCAAATATAATATTTCTATATAAATCAGAATATGGAGCCATCATAGTCAAGAGTAATCATTCGTCTTGAGTATATATAAACAAAAAAATTAATAAGTTGGCATTGCACACGAATATACGGTGTAAATAAATTCTCATGCTAGTGTGAGACCGATAATGCCAGCTGTGCAGTTGTACCCTTATAAAGTTTTAACTATAGGGCATATACATTTTCACATAAAGCGTCAAAGTAAAAAAAGCACCTCAAAATGTTTATGCGATACTCTGGATTAAAACAAGATTAGATTTACAAGCGAATCATTCACTGCTTCGAGATAGTATTGACAATTGGTGATTGTTATTAAGACAATAGAACATGAAATAAAACTGTATAAATAACCCGATGCAGACAACGAACAATCAGAGTTAGAAGACTATAATTAAGGCACAAATCAATATTGCCACGAAACATGTTGGTAAGTTGACAATGAAAGCATTAAGTACAAGGCTAGGGTTGTTTTTCAATCGAACGCTAGAACGATGATCGACGATCATGACATCATCTGTCCCAATAAGCGCACTTAGGCCAGGAAATGTATGCAGGTACCATGTTTCATACCACCCTGTACTCATGGAATACAATTATACATAAGAAACAAAATGCAATGTTTGATCCGTGTAGGCCTATCATACAATGGCAATAATATAAAAAACAATTCAAAGCAGCAATTGGTGGGATGTGACAGAATCAAAGACGAAGTTTTAAAATCGGTCCCACCACAGCGATGGACAGCGCAGAGCCCAGCACATACTGCCATACAATTTGATCCACTTCCAACTTATGATCTCCAAATATTTGCAGCAAAATTTTAGCTCTAGACCAAATTCGTCACCGGTAGATTAAAATGTCATCATAAAAATATTAGAGCCATTCAATTCATGCGATTGAATAGGTCAAATCATCATTTCCAGAGCTTCCGCCAGATATTTTTCTGGCCTTTAATGGCCTGGCCGTAATTTTAATTTTTGGTCTCTAATTTAAATTTAATTCTGGCCTGACGCCAAGGCTCAGGCATTTTTTCGTCTCGAGACGCCAGGGTGTTCATTTTCTGGCGTCGCAGCCACGAGAGTGCTAGCATAACTCCACATGTACCGTAACAATTCACAGAAATACAATTACCGTGACGCCGAGATGCATGAAATCTGGCATCCGCAGACACGGGGGTACGATTTTCCGCTGTCAGAGTCAAATTTTCTGGCGTCACAAACACCGCAACGACAGTTAACGGAATAACCTGATAGTTTTTGATCTTCCATAATACTTCATCAACGCGCTAACTGAATGTCGCTAAGCATTCAGCCCAGTCACGACTAGGCCTACGAGTGCAAGCTGATGTTGTGCAGCGTCTGCAGCTGATGCCAACCGACCCACTCTCGACTTGTGTCCAGTTGAACGAGGGGAATGTGGACGGCGCCCAGGAACTCGTTCTCACTCAACGGCTCGTACGACCACACGGTCACCTGGAGCGTCTTCAGCTTGAGCACCGCGCTCGGCACGCGGTACGTTATCTGTGGCGTACGACAATGGTAATGGTGACAACTTAATGCAGGCTTGCGGACAGTTTGAAGAGCGCATCCTATTGCAACAGGCTTTAGTGAGATGAATCCATATTTTTTACAAGACGCAGAACAGTTTTGCTACTACGATGAATTAATAATGTCTACAAATCTGTAGCATAAAATCTTAATTTTGGATTGTTAATCTGTACAAATTCGACGATGCCTTGGCTGAAAAGTGTCTTACAAAAGTGTCTTACTTATCAAGTAGCATATGAAAAGAATTCCACAAATGCTTAGAACAAAGACTTAGACCAAACATGCAGTATTACCATTCATTACAAAATCGAGGTAAACTTCAAGGATAGACCATCAGGGCATTTAACAAATATATAATTAACAAAACCTAACAGTAGCTTGGTTCTGGTTGTTAGTATATATACCCTCAATTTTTTTTACGGGCTTATAGTCCTTTTTGGCATCGAAAGGCGTCGTTGGAAACCTAAATATGCTGTGCAAAAAGTGCCAGAGGTCGCCACAGTCAGAAATTTCGGACAAGGTGCATAGATGAACTGACCATTTCGTTGTACGTAGGATCGAACGTGCTGCGCACAATTTTTGTTTTGCGCTTTGTCATTTTTATGCTGTCAGGCAGCAGGTAGAGCTTCACGTAGGGGTTGGGGGTCCCACCAGCAGCCGTCTTGCCCTGAGCACAGAGGCGAATATATTAAATTAACAACTACTTAGAGCTGCTGAATCAGCTCTTTCACTAACAGCACAAACAAATCAATATGTTCTTTATGGTTCAAAGCACAAACCCAAAAGAAACCCAGCACACAGTCCTGGCCTTGGCATATGATCTATGCAACCATGATCTAAAAAACTTAGAAGATTGTATTTTATATCATTTTATTTATATAATTTTTGCTTTTTCACTAACAACACAAACAAATCATAATTATTTTAAAAAGTACAAGCAAAGAAAAGGAAACTAGCATACGGAGCCATCGTATATCTATGCAACAGATTACAAATCTCTTGCACCCCTACAATCATGCCAAGCTCCAGCAACATACTCAAGCAGATCTGGCATCAATTCTCAGCGTTTTAGATTTGCTACAGATACAATTAAGTGTTTTACTAAGAAGAACTTGATAGTTATAGAACGAATTAAATAAGTATAAGATAGTTAATGCGTGTTTAAACTTCAGCAGTGTTAAATAGACTTGCCAGATCTTTCACGTGAATGACCATAATGGTGAGAGTATCCCCTCGATAGAACAAGTTGAGTTTGATCGTTCCTTCGATGCTGTTCACCGAGCTGCTCCGATTGCGACCGACCCCAGCGCTTGTATCTGAAAAACATAGAACACTCCAATTTATACATGATTGTTCATCACTAAAGCTTAATTCTCATCAGTTCATCATACGTTCATTAAATAATGCATCATTTTCATCAGTTCATCACATGTTCTACATGGTTCAATTACGCGTCGTCCTGAAGTGTTGATGTTGCTGCTTGTATTTTTATCCAACAATGTGTTGAATAATGTTTCGTATATAATCACAGGTTAATTTCAAATTTCAAGTTTCAGTAAATCCCCTTGAAGCCTTTTAAATTAACTTCCTTCTAACAACATCCGATATAAAATTCAGACACATGATAATAATAATTAGAAATTGTAATATAATAAATCTTTAATTTTATAATTTGTCAATTCATAGAAAATAAAAATAAATAAAAACTAATTAATTTATCAGCGTGAGCACTGTATGATTTCTCCAACAATAGATCCAATACTGCAATGATTCTGATAGAACTGACCTTTAAGTTTGGGAATATTGACCTTGTCCACATCCTGCTCATCGCGGAAAATTGGATGAAAAAAAGTGTAAACCAGATCATGCTGGAACAAAAAGCCACCGTATCTCAGTACATGATTTTTAGCATTATGATTATTTTTATTACCATTATGATATGTGATTTGAATTAGCCTACTATTAATAGCATACATCCAGCACCACAAAAAAATTCAGCAAAGTGCATCCATAATAATCCGAAAAATATATGCAAGGCAGTACACTACTCTGAGGTTCAAACCCCCTGAATTAAATAATTAATTAATTAAATTATGCATTATTGTGCTTTTGACACAGTAAATTTTAGCAGTCTTAAAAAAACCGCCAAAATTTTTGAGCTCCTTCAAAAACCCAAACCTTCCCCTCAAATGTGTAAAACCTTCACTAGGACGGCCAAAAAGAATAAACACTGGTAATTATAGCTTTAAAAATTTCCGTCTGCACCCTCCCTGAAGCCCAGGCTATGGGCACAGGATACGCATCTGAAAGTTTTGAAACCTCCACGGTAAAAGACAATGATACCTGTTTGATCGGTTTCGGTTGCGTCATCAGGTCATGAAGAAAGGTGTCCAGCTCGACCTTGCGCGCCTCAGCCACCTGACGCACGTGCGCGCGGCCAACAATCAGCCTGTGCCATACAGTCAGAACCCGTACAACAGTGCTACTCAATAGGAGGCCCGCGGGCCAAATCTGACCCGTGAAAGGCTTCCAAGTGGCCCCCGCAGGGGCGCATGTTATTTATTTGGCACAAAATTATTTAGTTGTCCAGTGTCGGCCCACAGAAATTAAATTATTTCTTAAAAGCTAAGAATAACAGATGTTAAAACAGTCAGCCTATAACTGCCATTGCGTAGAAGCATATTCTAAATTAATTGCGTTGAAGATATTTTAGTTAATGAAACTTCTTCAGCTCCAGAGATGTTTTATACATAGTTTTGGCCCCCAAGCAATTCATTTAATACCCTGCCGTATATCATGCCATAGTCTATGCGATGTTTTGATGATAAAACTGCATATGACGCATATGCGATAATTTGACAAAATTACAAAACAATAAACAAACAAATAACTTACAATAAGAAAATCTCAATTGTGAAACCAAAAATAAAACTTGATTAAAAATTCAAGCGCAAGCCTATTTGAAAGAATTGAGTGAGAAACAAGATAAAGATAAACTAAAAGAAAAATATAGACATAAAAGATACGGTCAGATAAAGATATAGGACAAGACAAATAGATAAAATTAAGATAAACATTCAAAAGTGTCCCAGGACTAAAGATAGACTAAAGATTAAGGACAAGAATTTTTTTTGGCCAAACGTCGCTCATCTGCAAAGTTTACAAGATCACACGGCCAATAAAAAAGCATCAAAAGTAAAAGCATTACTTGTTGGAGAGAGGCGGGAGATGTGCAAGGGGAAAGGAGAGTATCAGCTTCCTGTGCAGCTCCTGAAACTCAGAGTAGCGACGCATCACGAGCGAAGCGACGCGCTCGTTCTCTCGCTCTACTCTCACGATGTAAACCTAGGGAACAGGTGGGACGAAAGAGATTAGACAGAATTAGACCGCAAAACAAATTCAATATTATTGCTAATCATGATCGCATAAAAAAATTAACAAACATACCAACCCGGTACGCAGGGAAAAATAACCATAGCACGCGTTGTAAGCCAGAAATGATCGTTGGATGCTAATCGTACGCCCTACGCCTAATTCAAAACAGGCATCCGTGCCTGTGGCAAAACAGCATGACGTGTGAAATAGACAATGATGGCGTAGTCATACATGATTTTTAAAGGCTGAGCAGTTGCTCAAAATTACAAGTAAATGCTCTAAATATTTCTTTCATCTCCTTTTAAAAGAAACGTTTTAGTTTCAAAATTAATATAAAGCAGTGAAACTAACGTAGAATTTCTCCGGACTGTAACGTTTCTGCACACCGGTGATCTCTAGCTTTCTAATTCGAGCATCCGACTTCACGCTGCATCGGCAAATGACCGTTATTATAACAAACATACACCGTAATTATTTAGCAAAAATGTCGCCAAACTCATTGCTGCAACTCTGTCAAATGCTAAACCATTTTTCATAATCCTCGCAAATCAGAATAAACAATTTTTTATAATTCTCGCAGATTTAAAGCAAAGCAAATTTTCAACAAAACGGGTACATTTTGTTAAAAAGCACCATAAACATGCTGTCCTTAGAGAGCTGAAACTGCAAAATTGGCGCAGATCACGAACAAAGAGGTACTATCAAAACTGAGCTGATAGGATGTGACTTCTGAAACAAGAGCACATCAGTGTCCGTTAACTTTAACCCCGGATCGAAACAAGACGTTTTATTTATAGGTAACATAAAAACAGCAGCATACATTACTCCAGGAGAGCTTGAATTACGATAATTCTTTCAGCTGGCAACAGCACTCGACCAAATATCGTTCACATATGCTAGCAGCAGAACTCCACCTGAATATCTTTGGTATGAAGGAGATTCCTTCACTTTGCATTCCGTCGTCGTGACCAAACTTCATCTGCGCGAGATTATGGATGAAGAAATTAACCCTGACGAATACCGACTGAACGCAGACGTCGATCATTCTGTGTGTACACAGCAATCACACAGTTCACATCGGAGCCATAGAGAAGCGAGTCACCTCATATTTAATCCAAAGTAGCAAATTTTAAACAAAACTAAATATCGGTCAGTAATAGCTGGGCTTAAAATCAAACATTACATCACAATCACATTTCGAGATCGATACATACAGGATAAAGTAGATAGCTATCTACTTTATCTTATTTTTTTCTGCCTGGGGCCTCATTCGCGTACATTTCGTAAGATTATCTTAAATTTTGTCCTAACTCAAATTTAAAGCAAGTACAATCCATTCACCAAGCGCCATGACGTCATCATTCGGTTCGTGCACGACTGTACAGAGTTTGCAATAAAAAAGATAAGATATTCCTAAGATTGTCTCAAGACAATCTTAAGACTAAGACTATCATAAGATCGTTTCCTGAATGAGACCCTTGGTCTCTAATTCAAAAGCGAGTGTAACTCACTGTGTGAAGTCAGCCACAGCTTCAGCGTCGGTCCGGTCGGGCAGCAGGACCTTCTGGATGTAGCGCGGCGCGCCCTCGGTCACCCCGGGTATTCCCGATAGGGTCATCTTCACACACCAACATTTTTTTTCACATCTATTTAAACTATGTCATTCACACGCATCAGGGGCGTGTAAAGTAGGCAAGCGACAGAGGCCAACAGAATTCTGCTGATCGTCAAAACTCAAAAATACAATCTGCACGGTGGAGCTTCATGCAAACCACTCCAAATTCACACAGATTGTATTTTCGCATTTCGCTGATCAGCAGAATTCTGCTCACTGCTTTTGCTTGCCTAGTTTACATGCCCCATTTTTTTTTCAGATCCATTTTGACAATGTCATCCACACACTTCAAGCCTTTTTATCGAACTTATTCCTTTCTGCAAAAAAATCTGAAAGTCTGTAATCCGGCAATCTGCTAACATTGGACAAGAAATTGGTCAGTATTTCAATATCAGAATCGTTCCTGCTATACAATACCACTTTACTGAGCACACAGAAATGGTTCAGCATAAGAATAAAGGTTCATCACTTACCAGAGAAAAGAGGTTGAAGAATAGATCAGCGTTCTTGCGCAGGATGTTGAACGCGCAACAGCAGAGGTCGACAAACTGCTGAAACTTCTGTGTCGGCTTGTCACCACCGTTGATCACGTAGACCATGTCTGACGTCAGCACAAATGGAGTTCGGTCCCTGTGCATGACCCACGAGCAACATTATTCGGGCCTGATCTAATGCGAGCGATAAGCGTGATCTAATGCGAGCGATAAGTGTGATCTAATGCGAGCGATAAGTGATAAATCAGAGGCTTAAGCCTTCATCTAGATTTTAACTCAAATCACCATGCACAGTTGTAGTACGATATTTTGAACTTGGGACCCAGTGTAACACAATGTAAGTATCGCAATTTAAGCTGTATGATGTAATTGAAGAAGAAAAATAAACGCGTAACATGGCAGTGTAATCAAGTTTTATACGAAGTTTTTAACGATCTCAAAGTGGTCTCAAGGAATAACAAAAGAACCATTGGTCCACTATATTATTCTGCATCTGTTTAAGCAAACAAGAAGTGTACCATAAAAACAACGGTTACAACTAAAACCGCGATAACACTGAAAAACAACATTAAAGCTCTAAACCAGTCACTATTTCAAATGACTCCCGTTTTAACATTAAACCAGTTTTTGCACAAAAAGCCGCGGTCCCGAAAAGACAGACTACCGTTTGATGTTGCCGAACTTCTGCGCGTCCCCGAGGAACTTTGCGAAGTCGATGTGGAAGATGTGTCCCGAGTGTTTGATCATGATGTTGTCGTTGTGTCGGTCGCCGATCCCCAGCACGTAGGTGGCGACACAGTACCCGGCGCAGCTCAGCGTGAAGTTGTCCACCGCCTGGCCTCACAATGGCCATTATGTTAATATCAGTGGGTAGCAGGCCGTTCAGCGAACGCATACGATAAAAAAAAATATAAAAGTAACGAACAAACACAATTATATTATTACGCGTATAAGAAATTCTGCACGCTTCTGTATTAAATGTCTAGTGTTTCAATGCGCAATTCACTTGAAATCTAACATCAATTAGTCAATTACACAAACTAAGGTCAACTCAATAGCTCAATAAATTTAAGATTTATTTTTAAAGAGACGTTTCAGTATGAATGGTCCAAGGAGATCTATGTCACAATTTCACGTTTGTAATCTATCATTAATAGGAACAAGGGGTAAAAGATGCCAAGTGCTTAGTCTCATCGTATGAAAAACTCTTGTTTGCAATTGATTCACAGCTTGCCTTCTGGTAGTCGAGCTCTGTGGGGTTGTGCTGCTGGAGCCAGTCAGCGATGGGTCCAACCTTGAACGCGCCGCGCACACCGTGCCCGCACCGCACCTGGATCTTGGCCAGCGTCTCCGAATTACTCACCAACTCCACCAGGCCTGCGACAAGCCAGGCCGCTGACGTCACTGATGACGTCACCGATGACGTCATACTACGTCAACCAGTCGGCATCAAAGCGAGATCTTGTGATCAAATTTCTCTTTTATTTACCAAAAAATTGCTAACCATTATCGGTGGTGATTAGGGCGATTTTTTTGCTTTTAAATGTTGATTCAATACAAGCGTGAATCAAATTTGAATGTCATTTACAGCAACTGTTTGCCTTATTAATTAATTTAATTTCTTCTTGTTTTCCCGTATGTTGAACTTGTTGCTACCAATGAATAGATTAATAAATGCAGAGGAAGATTTATGACTGGCAAGGTTAGGCCCACCGTGTTTGTGACTGGTCGGCAGGCAGGCGTAGATGATCATCTTAAGGTCAAGGCCATCCTGCAGCCACAGCTTGTCCATGATGCGCATCATCTGCAGGGTTAGCATGTCTTGACGCATGTCGTCACCCACCTGCCGCAGCCAATCAGAGGGAAGCCCAGAATTAGGTCAGCCTATCGGAATGCAGCAGGAAGCGAGGTTAAATTATCAGTTGCCTGCAAGGTAAGGATCATGCATAGCAGCTTAATGCATGGCAACAAAGAAAAAACTTTAGATACAAAAAAATGCATGCTGGTTTAGCGGGAGTATATTTGCAAGGCGTGGGAATTAAACAAAAATGCAGGCCTACACTTTAAGCACCCTATTGAGTAAATAGGTACCAAACCATGCAACTGCATGGGCATTGAATCCAAGCCTTACAAAGCAGTTAAAACACTTCAAAATGAATGAGCACCTAGCATGCTACAATTTTAAACACTTAAAAATAAACATTTTTGCTTCGTTTTTTACAATAATTCAGAGATCAAAATCTTCTAAACCGACCTTAAACATGGTAAAGACATCGCCGACCGCAGTATCAATATTTTTGAGGCAGAGCTTTAGAGGAACTGTATTGGATGTGAAGAATGAACAGGACTGTCAATAGACAACACAAACTGATCTTTAAGTATTCCATACTGCAACTGAGCAATCACGACATGAATTGAGAACAGAACCCTGGCATAATTCTAAGCTATTAAAATTCAAGGTAGTATGCGATCAATGAAAATTCTTTTCTTTCATCTGCTGAAGAGCAAAAAAAATTCAAAACCTCATGGAATTGTTATTTTTTTGATCAAAAATTGTTAAGCATTCTTTTAACAATAGAGCCTAACTACAAATCTGTGATCGATACAATATCAATGTAATCTTATACAGACACAAACATAAGCATACTACAAGAATATGTAACGGGGGTTCGGTCTAGATCAAGGTGTAGAAGAGAGAAGTAAAATTGTACAAAACAGTAGAGCAGGTAGTACGCATGCAGCACACATTACCTTCACGTCCAATCCGCCGACCTCAATGGAAGGATTGAGAGGAAGTCGAACGGAAGAATGCTTCACACACTTCCACGTCTGACTCAACTCTCTTTCCAGCACCACCTAGCAAACAAGCCTCAGCCATTTGACCACTGATCAGCAAACAAATAAATAAAATGTCATCCACAGACCTACATATATCTATTGTCTACAGGGCTCGACCCGCATCGAGCCAAATTCGCCAAATAGCAAAAGAAAATCAGAAGTGGCCAGTAAGTTGAGGATCATACTTAGTTGAGGATCACATTTAGTTGAGGATCATATTTAGTTGAGGATCATAGTTAATTGAGGATCATATTTAGTTGAGGATCATAGTTAGTTGAGAATCATAGTTAGTTGACATTCATATTTAGTTGAGGATCATATTTAGTTGAGGATCATGTTTCATTGAGGATCATAGTTAGTTGAGGATCATAGTTAGTTGACATTCATATTTTGTTGAGGATCATATTTAATTGAGGATCATGTTTCATTGAGGATCATGTTAGTTGAGAATCACATGTGGTTGAGGATTATTTTTAGTTGAGTATGATATTTAGTTGAGGACAGGGCTCGGCTTGCATAGAGCCAAATTCACCAAATTGAGAAAGAAACACAGGTTTAGACATTCGCGCACTGACGAGGACTGCTGAAGCGGAGTCTTAACAGCCAGATGCTCTTCCTTACGCCATACTAACTTCAACATTGAAACCAACTGGAGAAAAAGTAGGGCTATATCCGACCTGTCTATCCCTGGTCGCTGCTCTAGTTGCGCTAGCGGCCTGCGCGAATGTGCGTACGATGTCCTCCTGCTTGGTCATCTCGTCGCGCATGCCCTCCCCCACTACGCTCAGCAGTGCGCCAAACATGAGCTGATAGCGCTTGCGGTACCGCGCATCGTCAGCGGCCTCCTTCAGTAACCTGGGCGTAGTGATACAAACCTCGTATTAATACTCCTTCGGTAACCCGGGCGTAGTAATACAAACACGAGCTGACAGCGGCCTCCTTGAGTAATCTGGCAGAAAGATTAACTAAGCATTACTGACCTTGTCTTCGTATTGATTGCTTTAAACACAAATCAATCACAATTCAAGAGTTACCACAGTGTCAAGCAACAGCGTTAAACAAAATAAAGCACTCTTCAAAAAGTCAAAGATAACTCAGTAGCTGCAAATCTAAAGTCACAGCCAATGTTTGCATTAAACATCATCACCAGTTTGGAGCGGGAACCGTGCATAAGATTTTATCGGATTTCATCATAAATCGACCGAGTTTTTGTAAATAAAATCCAGCGAGCAAACGCCGTGACGTCATCATTCAACGCGCGCGTGGCGCGCCGAGTTCATTAAACGATTTTTCTAAAATTTAATTACTGTGAAAACCAATATTTTCCTTATATGGTTTTGTGACTCGAGCCAGCGGTCTCAGTGGCAACTTGCCAATAGAGGAGGTGAGCGATGCGAACGTTGCTTGCAGCCTTGTCGAGCAGTAACTGAGCCAGGGCGCTGGCGTGGTAACACTCAAACTTGAGCGCCTGCACCAGCAACAACATAATATTAAACCCGTCTTCATGCTTTTATATTGAACAACCCCATACATTTAATACTCATATTTATTGCTTCAAGTATATAAAAAAACACGCCTAACAACAATCACACATGAAGCAACAACGCCGCGCAAAAGAGGACACTGATCGATTAGAAAGAATGCTGCAAGACGGCGCCTCAAATAAAACTCGAAAATCCTATATGATAACAATAATCAAGCTAAAGGCTAACTTACCTGCACAAGCTGGGGCAGTACGTCATAGAGCTCGTCGGCAGAAAGATTCGCCAGTTCTCGTACGGCCGTCTCTCGCACAAACGTGTCGGCGTAACTAGCATCACACGAAATTAACTTTATCACAAAAAAAGTCAAAACTACTCGTCATATTATGCACCGTTTGTCATATTTCGCGACATTTCATAATATTTATAATTCTATTAAATATGCTAAATCCCGTTAAAATATCAAAGCATGTAATTTAAACTCATGGCAATGCTAAAAACATTCGCATTCAGTACATGAGTTCCAAAATATGGAGGATGCAGCATAGCATCAGTACACAAATTTGCAGCATAACTAACGAAGTAATAATAATAAGGGCTACAAAAATTAACAATATAACAATTCTAAATTAACAATGCCAAACACAATCTCAGTGATACGAGCTATGACGCAGATTTTATCTAAAAGTGCATTTCTATGCCGCCAAAGTATACGCAAAGAGAAAACAAAATTAAACAAAATTGTAATAGAAATAGTAACATAAAGGTCAACATCCAGTGTGCTAGGTCGTGGCATCAACCGCTTCCAGGGCGTTTTCACAATTCGAATCACAGTATCGTAAACCAAGTCGTCAAAAATCCAACACGACTCCATACCTCGGCAGCAGCAGGTGCAGCGCCTCTAGCGGTTGCAAGGCGCTCCACTCCTTGACCATGGCGTATGTGTCTCTCAGCGCCGTCCACGCCCACGTGTTCACTATCTGTAGGACGCGCGGCAGGGCACGCGCGTGGTCGTACAGGTGGTGGCGCTTTTCCCACACATAGTCACTCTCGTCGCTCGTCAGTCTGAGACACACAAACACAAAAAAGAAGTAGAAACGTGAGACCGTTTAAACGTCAAGTGCTTTGTGACTGATTCTGCTTATGCGTTTTAGGCGTTCTACTGATTGCTGGTGTTACGTGCTACATAATTTGTACGAATTTGATGCTATGTGCAGACCAAGGCATACTTTAAGGAAAGTTTAGACATTACTTCATTATTTAGAACACGATTACATACAATAAATCTGTGCATAACACTTGCAAAGCGTCAGAATAAAAAGGTAATACAGTCAAAATGATCACCATATAGCAACGAAACTG
Source organism: Chamaedrilus cognettii (assembly GCA_034695025.1). Taxonomy (NCBI): domain Eukaryota; kingdom Metazoa; phylum Annelida; class Clitellata; order Enchytraeida; family Enchytraeidae; genus Chamaedrilus; species Chamaedrilus cognettii. The sequence goes on from JAQIWG010000290.1 coordinate 26,475, forward strand.
ACCGGAATTTTTTGGTCAGCCTTTAAAGTATATTCTAGAACGCCACCAGCTGTCAAGTACGCAGAGGCAACAAATGCAGTGAAGAAGACAGTTCTGCTCAGCTTTGCGTAATACAGATAAATTTCAATTACGGGAAGATTAAAAGAATCTTAATCATTATATAACAATTAATATTCAATAAAATCAATAAAGCATACTTAGTCAGAGCGTCCTTTTCAATAATTGCCAGAAGGTACTCCTGGTCGTTTGGATGAAGACTTGAAAAGTCTTGCTTCACGCTACGCAAAAAAGTTTGCCAAGAAGCATTAGGGTCAATATGCGGCCCATCAAATCAAGAAATTAACTAACCAATCATACCTCCAGAATAAATATCAATTTCCGGCAGAACGCAGAGATCACACCTCAGAATAAAAGCTATGATATTACTCAAATAACAGATCTTGATCGAATTAATTTTAAAATACTTATAATAGAGTCTCTATAATATTTTGTCAATGAGATTCAAAAGTACCAATATTTTTACTTCAATATTTTTACACATTCAACCAGAGTTATGGAAAATTTACGTCACAATATCACTAAATCAATAATCAAATAAATAATCTCGAGAAGTTTTAGTTCAAACCTTGGCAGTGGGTCTGGTACATCCGGGAACACATATCCATGCTCGAATACTGGAAGATTCACCTATTTGGATGCAAAGATGTCATTACTTCCCTCTAAATAACGCTAAGAATAAAACTAATTCATTTCCTAAACGATGTCGTAGAAAATCTCTGTTGATTTGCTACACCCACAATAGCACATCGATACTCCGTAACAGACTAATAGCCATTGTGATCTTATTCATGAATTAATTCATCACGGGACATCTAACAATTCAATCACTGATCATCTCACATTATACCAAGAATTTTTATTTTATTTTTATTTTTATAATAACCTGTAATTGTTGAAGTAAGTACCTGTACCCGTAATTGTTGAATAAGTCACATCCTGAAATAGTGGCTTCAAATAGGTTGTAAGATTCATTTGTTCAATTGTAAAAAAAAAAATGAAGGTAATTTTTCTAGAAATTGTTATTAATTCATTCCCTGCCACATGCATGTATAAATTTTATTTTGTAAATCTAAACTTAAAATTATTTAATGATTCGATTGGCTGCTAGGCAGTGTCGCGGTCAATGTCATTTTCTAGGCTATGAAGCAGCTGACGCAGGAGTTCAGTACCTGAAGCAGGACGCTGCTGGGACTGTCAGCATTGCTGCATGTGGTCCCTAGAGGGTCGGCGCTGCCCTGCCACATGCCGAGCAGCTGCCCATCTTGCACCAGCTCACTGCACACACAGATAATACTCTGCAATAACACACTACACTACAGACAGAAAATATTCTGCAGTACTAATAATACTACGCCATACACAGAAAATACTCCGCAGTACTAATAATACCTCACTACAGACAGTAAATACTCCCCACGTACTAGTAACAGACCGGACTACAGACAGAAAATACTCCGCAGCACCATTAACAGACTACACAGGAAACACTCTGCAGTACTAACCTGACAACTGTAGAACAGACACATGCATAACATACAAAAAATTTTGATTTTAATATAAAGTTTTGAAGTGCATTTAAGTGCACTTGTGTCATAGGCATTCTCTGAAAAACTTCAAATCTATTGCTACATAGAATTATGAACCCGAACAATTTGGGATGTTAAAGTGCGGCCGATGAGAGCTCAGTATACCACAGCTGAATTTCATTAACAACAAGTAACTGCAGACAAAATACCATATTACAAAAAACCATTTACAGACAATCGATCCAATCTCAGAATTGGATGCAAACAATCCTGGGCTTATTTATGGAAGCAATTACTTTGTATATACATTTAAATCCAAAAAGAAGAAAGAGGAAGCGCACTATGACTGATTGTAGAGCTGCAGCGCAACCCAGCAGAGCGCGACGTTGACCTTGTGCTGACCTTCAGTCGTACTCGCCATGACGAGGCGCGAACCAATCAGAGAAAAGATAAGTTTGGACTCGCGCGGCAGGCTCGCAACAAGAACCGTGTCAAACAGCAGCCTGTTCAGCAAATCAAAAACAATTCTTTTAATGATTGGCTAGCAAACAGCAGTCAGATCAACCAATCGACATTCCTTTCCATCACACATAGCATGAAAAACTTTAGATTCAGAGTGCTATTGCCAACATCGAGGAATTAAATTTAACATCCCATACGTCTCAAACTACCTGAAATTTCCCTATAGTTTTGACAGGTAGTTTGATGAAAAACTATCTGTAAATCGACCAGCTAGTTTGATGATCTAAAGGGTCATTGGATCTAAAGGGTCACTGGAAAATGCATAGCAGAGGCAATGCTGACCATTCGTCCCAGAGGATGGTGGATATCATCGCGTTGCTGGTCGGCTGGAGCTGACTCCTCACTGGGCCAGAGAGCAGGCTTCCTCCATGGAACAACGAGCACTCCATGTGGTACTCCACATGTCTACAGCAAGCAGAGAACAAATCAACACGACTTGCTTCTAAATCTACATCTTGGCTAGTATTATATCACACTCCATCTGTAATTCAATTATTCACCATAATACTAAAACACAGTTTACATACAAACAAGTAAATTGATTTTCTAGAATAAGGCATTCCTTCAAAGAGCTCAGTACTACTAATACACTTCCATACTGTCAATAATTATACAGCATCAGAGATTGGCTTCACCGATACTTGAAACATTCCAGCAATTGATGTCAGAAGTATTCAATTACGACAATTAGCTATTAAACAACATAATTAAAGATATCACAAGTTGACAATTTATAGCCAAAGATTTCAGAATTCAAATAAATCAAAATAAATCCACAAATGTAATGTGAAACGTATTTGACAACAAAGAGTTGACAACGCACACGTTCTTCCAAGCGAGAGGAATACGATGTGCTGTAGCAAGATGCACTATCAGCCCTTCGTGCAAGCTGTATGACTGGTGAATATCTGGAAACAAATCACATGATTCATTACTATAAAAACGAACTGCTTTTTTTTTCTATTCTGTTAATGTTCATGTTTTCACACGGGTTTAGATTTATGCGCCCTGGTGAGGACAGCTGGAGAGCTGGCTTTTTATGGCCAGATGCCACTCCCAAATGCAATGAAATAAATAATTATCTAGCACAGAGTTAACAGCTAGCGATACTTGTGTGCGTAATAGCCTTGCTAAGCCATGCAATTTATTATTCACGAACGCACATATATCAGTGAATTTGTGTGCCAACCAACAAACCACTGATCGGTTAATAGATAAGTTCAAGCGGAGACCTCGGAAGGGTCGAGCCGATGATTCAAATCTGAAGTCTGTGTGGAAGGTGCGACAGTACAGATCGATCATCGACTTGACGGCCTTGGTCATTTCCTCCAAGGTCACGTGAAGGTCGTCAAGCATCACAGGGAAACTGGAAGAAGAACAATAATAATAAAATTAATAACAACATAATGAAATAATAAGTAGAAAATAAATAAGGAGAAGAAACTGAAAATAGTCATTTTCACATACACCACCACACACGATAAGCGCGGCAAAAACATGAAAAATACACGCAAATTGTGAAGGAAACATGAAAAATACATGCAAATTCAGAAGGAAACATAAAAAACACACGCAAATTGTGAAGGAAACATGAAAAGCAATCATACAAAATTTAAAATTACACAAATAGTCTCGACTAGCAGAAGAAAATATAAAAAGTAATTGAATGCAGAATGAAATAAATCTCAGGACTCATCCACTGCTCATACCCATCGCCAAACTCTCGTGCGGCATCACTGGTATGACCCCCCGGGCTCATCTGCTCCGCCGCCTGATTGGGCAGGAGGGTCTGGAGGCGGCGCACTGCCTTGTAGATGTCGACGGTCTCGAGGGTGTGCAGCATGGTGCAGAGTGCCTTGACAGCCTGCACCACGCCGCTGCACTGCACGCGTGCCACACCGGGACTGCGCGCCTGGCATGTGCACAAATATGATTCGTTCATTATAATTTATCATTTGTAACATATTTTCACAGAAGCATGATGTTTGTCACATTTTGGTCTCATATTTTGATTTGGTCATTTAAATTGTTTTCAAATCATTTTTGGTTTGATCTCATCTTCGCCAATTGTGCACAAGTTATTCTAATAGGACACGAAGTTATTTAATGATGCTATTTTGACACTAAGTTAATTTCTTATCCATGACTATGTAATTAAGTATTTAACAATTTTGAATACCTTTTAAAATTTAAAATTTAATTAATATTAAAATAATAGCCTTTAAAAGCTTAAAATTACCATATTATATTTAACACGTGTTATTAAGAATTTTATTTTCATATAAATTCATTTAAATTTAACATTCAAATACGTGTAATCATAAGAAGCACAGACACAACGAGAGCAAGGCGTTTTGTCTTAGAAGAAAATATGTTCAAGAGTATATGTAGTTCCACATAAGTCTCTTAACATTGGTCATCAATTTTATTATTATTATTATTTTATTTATTTCAAAAAATTTGAAGACAGTGACAGGTACCATACCTGAAAAGCAGAATCTCGCAATCTTTCGATTTCTTTGTAGAACGTCTCCATCAGAATGTTCAGATTTTCTCTGTAACATAATTTACTCATATATAAGATCGATCCCAGCAATCTTTTGCAACAAGCACAAAGAAACTTATGGATCTTAATTAAACGCAAAAGCTGCAACTGCAGCTTAAATGCAGCTGCACGATGTTCATTTCACATATCAAAACAAGAAGCTTCCATAACCACTGTTTGATGTCCTAGTTCTGCATTCTATGATTAAGCAACAGCCAATCAAAAAAGCCTTAGACATGACCAGTAAACAAAAACACCAAAACACAAAAAGCACCAATAAAAAAAGTCTTGGATCGCGGCTAGTCAAGAATAAAATAAAGATTACAAAGCGAGTACTGGTGACAAATTTAAGGCTTGGTTTTTTATTCAGAGAATACAAGGGAGTACTAGTGACAAATTTAAGGCTGGTTTTTTTATTAAGTTTAACATTTAACCGGAGGCTATGACATCATCACATCCAATCCAATGAAAGCTTGATTGCAGATTTATTTAAAGCCACCTCTAAGCAGTATCCTCTGACTAAAATTTTAACAGATGATTGAAAGAGCACCATCATTCAGGAAGCAGCAAAACAAGCATAAAAACCATCTAGTTACGTGTCGATATTACATGCAAACAAATAGCAGCAATAAAATACATATTACCTCGTCACGCGAGATGCTGCCTCCCCTGCCTGCCTGTTAGACTTAGGCATGAAGACTGGGTGTCTGCTGTCCTCATCCTTACATCACAACCACAGCATTCGTTATTCACTGCGGCACTGCCGCTCTTTTTCACCGCGGCCGTGCCGCAGTGCGGCACGTTTTGTACAATTAACCTATATAATAGTTATAACTTATACGCTTATATATATTTTATAAAATCGAGAATAACATTATTAATATTAGCAACAATTATTTTTAATTGAATTTTTATATTCTTAAAAGTTACTACCGCACCGGAATATCTGAGCAATGATTTTAATTCGCGCACCGTTCGCAGGAATGGCTTTGGAATGGAGTCAAGGTCACTGAGTACAAACTTGATATCGCTATCAAGCTTGAGACACTGCTGGACATAGGCGTAGTCCGCCAGCCTCGAGTCACTGCAAGAGTAGTTAGCAACAAAGGCTTACTTCTTCAAAATTATCATCTGAATAAATGAGCAAGACTTAAAATACATATCATGTGACACAGAGCTCTAGACACAGAAATATAAGTTGCGGATAATTGGATATTGTTATGAAAATGATACAATGTTGCATAAGCATTACACGCGGCATGAACATATTGTATAAAATATTTCACAAAGAAAAAGCAGAGGCTGTAAGCATAGTTAATTGAACAAGAAAGATTACACAGAGCCTACTGATACAAATCTACACTAGTAGATTTACAATGTAACATCCCAAAGCATCATTATAGGCCTACTACATTCAAAATAATAATAATCAGACAAAATTATGGCCTCCTCGAAGCCATGATTGATTATACATGCATATTCTGTAACAGCTAGAAATTTCAATCACCGTATTCGTCTAAAATGAAATCAGCATCATCAATCACCTAGTTGATATTAACCATTGACAGTGATGCTTTCAAAGGCCAGAAAATTTCACAAACATAGATAAAGTATAACCATTGTCAAATATACATTCCAGAAAAGCACGCAAAAAGCCCAACTGCAGGAAATACTGACAGGACTTGATCGCCTCGAGGGCAATAACATTGGTCTAGCTAGTACCTAAGAATAAATTATCAGTGATGCCACTGCTAGGGATATATAACTAGATTTAGGGATATTTTTGCGATTTTTGGCATCTCATTTTAAATCCGATCCCCAGATATCCGAGGATATTTTTGATCAAATATCGCATTTCATAATGGAAGCTGGGGATATATTTCTTTTTAAATCTAGGGATAGTTTTTACCGAGATACCCAGAACCTAGGGATATTCCATTTTGGTTTAACGGTATCACTGCAAATGATGCAACAGACATACTTGACTAGATATTCGCTGAGTCCGTAAATCTTGAGGAGGAAGTTGTCTAAAGAAGTGTCCTCTAAATGTTCCATGAGGGTCAAGAGGACCCGGCTGATTATGTGCTCGACTAGAGTGTTCACTGTAAAAACCAAACAGCTCAGTCTGACCAAGCAATATCGACAATATTGCAGATCAATATTCAAAAGTTAGTCCGAGAGTCCATATAAGCCATGATGGTTAAGAATACAAACTAAGGGAATGTGCAACACAGTTTTATAAATAACAAAAATCGATGCTTGCTGAATAAAAAGCAATATTGAAAAAACATTTGATTCAAATGTTAACTATACACAGGAAAGTTACAGATGTTCAATATTTAACGAAAGCTATTCCAGGTGGCACAGAAATCTTCAAAATTAGTCTTTAAATCAAATCTACAAGTTATCTACAAAGAAGAAACCTATAAACAATGCATCTATATTCTATAATCTTGCATTATGTGAACAAAAAAGAAAATATTGCACCTATAAAAGATATATTCTTGTAATCCTTAGGCCTGTTAGGCATCTAACAATAACCATATCCTAATTTTAAACATATTTCTTTTATTTTCATTCTGTTTAAACTGTCTTTGCAAGTCTATAATTTTTCCTTATGTGTCTTTCATTTGATGAAGAAGTTCCGGGTTCATATATTATTACAAGTTAACAACAAGTAAGCAAAAGTGTTTCAACCGTCACAGGTGAAGATGACCGGTTCGGTAAGAAAGTGAGCAGATATCGACACTTTGATCGTCAGATTAAAGTAGGGGGGATGTTGCATCCTTGGACTGACAACTATGCCGCGGTTCGCGATACGATCCCTCGGATCATGACCCGCCTTGATCCTGCATGATCCAAACAAGCTCGTCAATTGACCCGATCTTAGCTGCAACCAATCTGATAATTCATCAAAAGTAGCACAGAAATCGACCACTCGAGTTAAAATAAAACATCTCTGATGGCTAGAATGTTAAAAACTAATATAATGCAGCTCAGTTAAATAAAGATGGTTTCGTTAATAGGACTGGAAACACTTTCTGCATGGAAAATTAATTCACAATCAAGCTTCAAGACCGAAGGTCAATAGATACAATCAGCTTCAAAGACACGACCATAAAACTCAGCAGTTGATTCTGATTAGCATTTGACTAAACAGCCACACTGGCTCAGTCTGGCTGACTCAGATTTTTTGCCTACAATCAGCCAATCAAGCGCCACGTTTCTAATCGCACCAATAAAATTTCAAGTAGCATGGCAAAGTTTTCATTCCAATAGAATAGCTCAATATAATCAAGATAGCAGAATGAAAACAACAGCATGTTCTAGCTTGATTTAATTATTATAAAACTCACCTTGCAACAACGTCAACGAACACCCTTGTTTCCTCATCTGCTATCGACTCTCCAAAATCTTGCAACGCCTCGTAACTTGAGGAAGCCTATAACATAGATCAGTGTAACAAAAAAAACAAATGCTTAGTTTTAGTATCCGCAGATATCTTTCCAGTGATATAATACAAGCAGACATGTCAATTTAGTCCTATTCGGGATACATAGACATACTACACACACTACACATGATTCCTAAAGCAATGACAATCAATGGAATAATCTAAACTTGACACCTTACTAAACTTCACAATTTACTTAATAACTTTACTTAAATCAACACTCAATAGTACAGTAGTGCAATATTCCTCAAAAACTAATATCTTAGTAAAAAGCTAGTTTTTTAAGTCCACTTGTGAAAGCTTCAAGATCATAAACGGCAATTAGAGAAAGCTCACTTTTCCTCCCCACGCGCTGACGGTGGTATTCTGTTGCTGCGCAGAGGGCACTCCCTCCCTGTCACCGGGCAGTCCAGCAGTGGGAGATACCGCCGGCCTGCGAGCGGCCTCCACTCTCCTCAGCTCCTCTTCCCTCGCCTGCCGCTCCAACGCATGCTTCCGCCTCTTGTGCTCCAGGCTCGTCGTCAGATCTATGATGGAAAACGGATTCTGCAGCTCGTCGACAGAAGCGTACGAGAAATCGGACGCCACACTCGACTCGAATAGATCCGTCGCAATTGATTGGGCGAAAGACAATCCGGTTGCCGGTGTAGTCGATACTCCTGATATTCCGCCAGCAGGTATTTCGAATAGTTCCGCCTTCGACCAATACCCTCCCGTTCTCGACCCAGGACTATTAATAGACCCCTGTCGACTGCCCTGTCCATCCTGACACTGCTCAGCAGTGTCTTTCCTGTCGGACTGACCCTTGGATGATTTGTCGTAGCAGTAGAGCGGATCAAAGTACTCCAGCGTCATAAACTCCGCCGCGTCCCAGTCTGATTCCTCCTCCTGGAAGCCCATTTGATCACTGAACTGATGCTGTAGAGTTGTTGGAGTCGTACGCTCGCTTGCAGAGGATCCAACCACAGGCAACGCCTTGGGCCATTCCGCAGATGGCAGGCTCGCCACGTGTACAATCGGCTTATCACTCGCAACAGTAACTGGAGCAGGATTTTGAGGCATCGGCCACAGAGCAGCCATTTCGCCGCTTAAACCGAAGGCCGGATGACTGGCTTTGTTTGTCGCTACTGGAGGATTGACTAGTACGCAATTGCGAGGAATAATGGGCGGCGGGGAGTCGGATCGAGCAAGTTCTGCTGCTAGCCAGTCCTGAGTGACTTCTGCTGCTAGCGGGTCCTGATATTGAACAGGACGAAGAGAATCGTACAAACTAGCGTCAAAGTCATGCACGCTCGGCCTTACAGGAGAGAAGACCATTAGCGAAGAATCCGTATCTTTGTCACTAGAAGTAAAAACCGAAGCAGAGGATGCCGCCGCGTTTGATTCGTTCTTCAATTGCATTGGTAAGGTGTTGATGCGAGGCGGAATAGCAGGGGCCTTACCGGGTGCCACTGGCCTATTGGGCACTTTCGGTGGTCGTGGCGGTAGCTTCTGCATGTATTGCGCATTGTCGGCATCAAGAGGTTCGTTTGCTTCCAGGGCAACAGATTGAGATCGGGGCACGGGGTACGGCGGTAACCTAACGTACTGATCAGACATGATGCGGTCCATCACACTGATGTTTCGCTGCTGCAGCGGGGCTAATGTACCGTAGATATTCCATGGATCAGTGGTACGGAGGGCATCCTGGGCCCCAACCGGCAGAGCGGTTCTTGGCATCGTCGTGCTCGCCCATTCTACGACATCCAGCCCCCATCCAACTGGTCGAGGACGCGCTGCTGTCAATCTGCCAGTTTTATTCGAGTCTGGAAAATTGCCCGCAGGACCAAATTCGTCCGCAGTCGAGGAAGATGTGAAGCCATTTACGCTTGCTCGACCGTTAGGGGAATTGTATAAAGAGTGGGAATCCAAGGAGCAATTTCTACCAGACGACGCTACAAATTGACGACGCCTTAGCTCATCTTCTCTGGCAGTAATTAGGCTCAGCTTTTTGGCTTGTTCCAGTTCTTCATCAACCGAGTCATCCGGAAGTTCTGGATATAATCCGACGTAAGCTTTCGTATCCTCGTAGGACATGATGGTATCCGATTCAAAGTATTCAGCAATATAGAAGCTGGGCACTGAATATCACATGTAGCATTTGTTGAACGAATTTGCAGATGTAAATGGAGAGATTGCTTTAATTAGCATTGAGTACGGTAGCAAACAAGGCAGTATCTTGTTTTCTTTGCTAGCCTGCACAAAAACACGCAAATTAAACGCTTAATAATTAAAATCACCATACGGTACATGCAAATCTAATGCTCGGGCATACGTGAAGACTTCACTAATTTGTACGAATTATACGGTATTTACAATACAAAGTCGTTTCGATATCCAAAGCAACTGACAACGCTAGGATTGAATTCCATTTATTCCTTTGCTTTCATAATGTCCGCAATCCTTTACAATCCAACAGAGGTTGTGCTTCACCTGTTATCTGTGATTGGTTTTAGAATATTCTTCCGCGTTCGCGAAGATTGTAAAGTTTTCTTAGATGGCAGCCCGCGCAAATAAGCGATCAGCGAAAGCTATAGCTAAAGATCGCCGCCTAATTGTTCAAATGTCGTAATCTCATTTCTGAAGCAAGTAAACAAGATTTTAAAACGTACAACAATATTCACATTATGAAATTTTTTTAATCGTGTTTATTTCAATATTTACATTTAATTCAGTGTTCTCACTTAACATGACCTATTTTGCTCAGTGGACCTGACAAAAGTGCTCGATGACAATCATTGTTGATCGATCCCAAATTTATCTTCAATATACAATGTATATAAACCCACTTTTTCCCCTCGAGGTCCTATTTTCCGTTTCAAAAGGAACTCACGAGCGGGGGGCGGGGGCACTGACGGAGATTTTTGACAAAAAAAGTACCTTTATCCTGCGCTCAGCACGCAATCAAAGAGCTAATGGTAACCATTGATACTCTCACAACTTAACCTCAAGGAATTTTTTAACTTTTAAACAAATTGCTCGATAAATTGCTTAATTGCTCGACAAATTGCTGATTGCTCGACGATTGCTCGATCGGACCCCAAATTGCTCGAAAAGTGAGAACACTTATTTAATTTTCCCTTTAAAATTGAAATTTCAACTCCGCGTTTATTATTTAACTCCGCGTTAAAACTTTTCGCAATCACTACAACTTGTTTGCAACAAAAACATGACAATTATAGTACAGGCCTAAGGATTGTACAAGCCTCAAAGGATTTTCTAGCCTACTACATTGAGTTCTACTGGGATTATCGCACGGTCGTAGAAGTGATGCAGAAGGCACTGACTTGGCGCAGCACTGTAACGCTCATGGCAACGCCGGTTATGTGGGTCTGTACCATTGGTCTATACCATTGGTCTGTACCATTGGTCTGTACCATTGGTCTGTACCATTGGTCTGTACCATTGGTCTGTACCATTGGTCT
>JAQIWG010000291.1:0-38035 GCA_034695025.1 Chamaedrilus cognettii
TGTAGGAGTGTCAGGCGTGGATGAGGGTCTACGAGGACAGATTGACCTCGGTGAACTGTTCTCTCGCTGACATAGAGCAGGTCAAGGCGAGCATGCAGCGCGTCAAGGTACACACCCTGCCACCCATCTCTGACAACGCCTTATTAGTCTGCCACACTTGAATATCCACGCTGCTTATGTCTCACTAATTTGACGTTTGTCCGCTTGGTAAATTTTTTCACGTTAAATAAAGTGTTGAGACTGTACATTGCCATTACCTATATGCATCCGCTTTATGTGGCATGATAATCGAGCCGTAGGGGTTAGGCTACACGAGCGTTCTCCGGGACATTTATTTATTTTTAGTTAATCTTGTTGAAAAAGATGGTGCTTATAATGCGACTTTTGTATGCGCTTGCATTTGTACTGAACGAATAAATTAAAATTAGTTTGATGGTTAAGAAAGAATGGCGTTGGACGTTGTGCCAATGTGCAGGAGCTATCAGAGGAGGTCCAGCCGCGCCACAGCGCCATAGAGGCATTGAGCAGTCAGGCCGCACTGCTATTGCTCGGCGCCGCCCCCGACCAGGCGTCTATCATCAGTGACCCCCTGCGTGACGTCACCACTAGGTGGAGCCATCTGCTGCAGGCTGCCGGCGATAAGAAGGTGCGGCGTCTGATCTTCAATAAAATAACGTCTATGCGCATTAATATTTTATATATATTCTGAATAAATATTTCTATCATAAATAATTTCATTTTGTCTAAACATTTTATACAAAATTATATTTATATCTTAAGTGAAGCAATATGTTATTATCTCAAAATTTGAGCCCTTGGTAATAGCAAAAAGGAAGAAGTTTAACCAAAAAAATTTCCTGATAACATATTATTAAGCAGAAATTTTTTTGGTCAAAAATCTACTAGTGCCCTTCAATTATGATTTTAATATTTAGTATTCGTTGTGGCATCGAGCTAGACGCTTGAGTGCATTGCAAATACTGATACATTTTAAGGCTTCATTAGTATAAACACTATTCGACTTGAAACTGCACACTGCTATAACGTTGTGCTCAGACTGATTTGCAGCGCGCCCTGCTTGCCCTCGGAGAGATGGAATGTGCACTCGCTGAACTCACCGGCTGGCTCGACAAGAACCTTACGGCCTTGGCGCACTCGACCTTCACCTTCGACGAACCCAAGGTCATCGAGGCTGAGCTGGGAAGCATCAAGGTCAGCGCATAGTAAAATCTTATTTAAACTTAATTTTTGTTGGAGAAGTACTTGACTTGCATCGTATTTCTGCGTTGCATATTAATTCTTTTTCTTTCAGCTTTTCTGTAATGCTGACAGTTTTGACTAGATGAAAGAAGAAAAAATGCGTGCGTTTTACACATTTGATGCAGTGTAGGTCTACGTGCCTTTTAGAAACTTAGAACGTGCTAGTCAATATATCGTTACTGTTTTTTGAACATTAAATACTTCATCAGAAACGATTAAACACTGATGAATTGATTGTAAGTGCAGGGTTTCTGCACACTGCGCAGATGTTGCAAGACGAGCTAAGAAACCATCAGAAGGCCGTGGATGAGTTTACCCTACGAGCGCAGCAGGAGCTGAAGCAGGCTGCTGAGGCCTCTGCTGCAGCAGCAGCAAGCAGCAGCAGCAGCAGTGAGTCGAAGCCTGCTGGGCCGACTGCGGAGAAGTTGGATCAGCTTCAGCGCAAGTCTGACCTGACGACAATCAGGGTAGAGGAGAGACGGCGATATCTTGAGGATCTGCTCGCAAAGGTATTTGTGTCTCGTAGTAAAACTAAGTAGATATCTTATTCATATAATTTAAATCTCTTGTTAAATAAAAAAATGTAGTTGCGTGATGTAAAGGATTTTTCACTTGCGTGATTAATTAGTTAAATGGTCCCATAATACGCTGCATGAGACGTAACAGGGACGCTCCTGGAGTCATTCTGCAGAGTGTGGGCATGGGCTTGCATGCAGTGTGGGCTTGCATGCAGTGTGGGCTTGCATGCAGTGTGGGCATGGGCTTGCATGCAGTGTGGGCATGGGCTTGCATGCAGTGTGGGCATGGGCTTGCATGCAGGACTTCTCAGTGTGTTGTTAGTCAACTGCTTATATTCATTTTAAGCTAAACGAAAGTCTGTCTCCTGCTTTGTACTTTTATTTTGTCAATCACAATCTATCTGCTGGATGTGTCGATCAAATGACTCTTATATCAACATGCTTATTCTTGTGAGCACTATACGAAGACTCTAGTTCTTCTGACTGAGATAGTTCTTATTAGTATAAGAACTATCTCAGTCAGAAGAACTGGAGTCTTCGTATAGTGCTGTCTTAGTGTAGAGTCCTAGACATGTGTTGTTGTGCTGTGCTCAGTCTCGCACGTTCTACGCTGAGTTGGCGTCAGTGACACAAAGTCTCGTCTCGCTGGAGGCGCAGCTGTCAGCCACACAACCGCTCGGCCTCACGCCTGACGCACTCAAACTGCAGCAGGACAGCCACGCGGTATGATACTTAGCCACGCGGTATGATACTTAGCCACGCGGTATGATACTTAGCCACGCGGTATGATACTTAGCCACACGGTGTGATACTTAACCGCGTGGCATAATATATATTTTATATCATACAAGTCAAGTCTTTATAAGTAATATAACTCTGTGTGTTTCAATAAATAATTATTGTCTGAGTTACGTTTTAGACCTTAGCAGAAGGCCGAGGCTGCGTTATAGGACTCAGCGCCCTTGGTGCGTTCAGACTCTGGTGATCGACTGCGAGTTACTTTACTCGCAACACGCGACCCTCGTGACCCAGGCCCAGACCGTGACGACACTTTGCTCCGACACGCTCGCGCAGCGATTGGCCGCTGAGCTTGGTGGCGTCAGAGGACGCGTGGAGGGGGTGCGGCGGGGCGTGGTGCTGCGGGGGGGCGCGCTGGGGGAGGCAGGGGCTGCCGTAACGCGGTTTCACGCACGCCTCAGGGACCTGATGGTGTGGGTCAGTGAAGCAGAACGGACAATAAGCGGGCTAAAGCCGGTCAGCCGTGACATGGACACGCTCAACAAACAGATGGACGCGCACAGGGTAGGAGGGTAGGGCCTTAGGCTCAGTTTGCTGTCCGTAAAGCTTTTAAGTATTCATTATATATAGTGTTCACATTTTTGTTATTTTTTCGGATATTGTAAGTAATATTTCGATGAAGATTCAATGATCTTATTGGAGTTTTTCAGAATTATTTCAAAATATTGTATTCGCGTTGTACTGTAGTACCGGTATTAAGAATATTTAGTATCATATGCTTCATGGCATTGTAATGTGACACTAACATCCACGACATGTAGCTTGGCTTGCTAAATGTATCATAGCTATTAAAGATTATAAAAATATTAACGATATCTATTAGTACTAACCACTGTGATTACACAACAATATTGGTATTGTGACTTCACTGTTTTGCTAATCTGTGTTTGATGGCTTGGCTCAAGCTGGCTGTATGCTCAGAGTGCTTTGCATCTTTTTCTTTTTTGCATTCTATATTAAATGAGTTTCACAAGAGTCGTATGTATGAACCCTCTTGCAGGCGCTCCAGCAGACGATGGACGTGCAGCAGGAGAAGCTCTCCGAGCTGCAGATGCTGAGGGCGGAACTGGCGCGGATGGACGGAGCGAACAAGGACGATCCATGGAAGAATCAAGGGGCAGCGCCCATCAACAACCTAATGGGGGGGCTGGTGCGGCGGTGGGAGAGGCTGCAGACGAGGGTGGCGGAGAGGGGCACGCAGCTGGAGGGAGGGCTGAGCGAGGCAACGCTCTTCTACGACTCTTGCAAGGTGGGAGAGGGTTGCAGTAGTCGAGGCGTTCTTCACAGATTGTTCTTTAGTCATCAATTTGTCTTATTTTTCATACAGTGGCATAGATTCAGCATTTAGTTATTGTAATGTTGACTTCTTTCAGCATGCAGCAAATATGTGTAATAAATATTTAAAAGAATTTTTTTTTTTTTTTTTATGTGGCGAATGTTGCTAAGTTTGTCGCAGATCAATTTTTTGTTATTAGTTAGTGTTATTTATGGTCTCTATCAATGGATGGCACTTTGTTGTTTTGCAAATTGAAATGGCTGCTTAAAGTTTATGGTATTATTGCTAAATGCAGCCAAAGAACATTCAAAAAATATCAATGGAAAATATTTATTTCCCTCAGGATCTGATTGGCTGGCTGGGAGAGGCCGAGGTCAGGTTGGAGCAGGAAAGCGCTGCTGCCGCCACTGGTGACCCAGAACCCCAAGAGCTGAGCGCTCGCCTTCAGCGCCACCGCCAACTCCAGCAAGCTCTCGGTGCCAAACTCGCGACCTTCGATGGGGTGTCACGCATTGCGCGGACGCTCCAAGAAAAATCCCACAGTGAACGCAGCGCTGGGGAAAAATCAGCGCTCACAAAGTCGTCATTGAAAACCGTTTCATCATTAAAAACCGGATCAACCGATAAAAGTGGGTCACCGGAAGTCGCTTCAGGCGATGGTGCTTCAGATGTAACCGGGTCACCCAAGGTGACGTGGTCCCCGGACGTGGTTGACACATCAGAGTCTTGCGCCGAGTCTGCAGAGATAACGCTGGCCAATGAGGAAATCAGGTCGACGACCGGCCTGCCGCCCACGATCGAGTCGATGCTTGGCGCGGTGCGGGATAGGTGGGCGGTGGTATGCAGCAAGTCTGTGGAGCGACAGAGGGCGCTCGAGGACGCCATGATGGCCACGGGGCACTTCAGGGAAACCCTTGAGCCGCTGCTCGACTGGCTGTACAGGGTGGAGGGGGCGCTGGGGGGGGACGATGGGGGGGTGGGCGGGGACAGGGACACCGTGTATGCGCTCATGGAGGCACACAAGGTGGGTGTGAGTGTGAGTGGGGCACGATGTAGAGGCTGTTTAGTGCACGTGGGGATGATTGATTCTGGGAGACGGTGTGGAGCTTCATCGATATTGATTCATAATCATTGTCATCATTGGCATTATTTGTGATCATATGTCATCAGCATGGTTATTGTAGAAATTTTTTTATATTGCACGTCTTATTCAATACCCACGAAAATTTAACAATTTAATGCTAACATTGCTATTCAATCGTCGACGTACATATTGTTAATACTTATTATTATAATTGTTGGCAGGGGTTTCAGCGTGAGCTGGGGCTCAGGTCTCAGTCCGTGGCCGCAGTGCAGCAGTGCGCGCACCAGCTGCTGGCGCAGTCTTGCACTGACACATTCGTGCGCACGCAGCTCGTCGCCTTGACAACACGCTGGGAGGCTGTCTCCAGATTGAGCCTCTCCAGACAGGAGCGGCTAGAGACAGCCTGTCACCAGGTGAGTGGTAGCCAATCACGTGAGTTTGTTATAAATTATTATAATAAAATGACTATTTACCATAAATGGAAGAAAAGAAAAGTACTAAATACAACATGAAAGGAATAAATGAAATTTGTGATAAATAATTGTTGTAATTTCTAAAATATATTTTATAATACGTATTGAATTCTTTATTGAATATATTTTTTATTTATTGAATCTAAAGTTTCACTGCCTGTCAATCAGTGGTGGGTGTGGCCTGTTTGTAGGCGGAGCAGTTCAGCTCCGCTCTGCAGGACTTGCTCGGTTCTCTCGCCGGGGCAGAGAGGGCGCTGCGTTTCAGTGGCAATGCGCCTCCCGACACCGAGGCTCAGGCGCAACAGCGAATCAGAGAGCACGAGGTGCGGCCTTCTCGACCAATCAATGAGCTTTGTGTTGAACTGGATCTTGTACGCCAGTTAATCTATCAGTATTAATCATAATACTCCAGTGTATTCTTTTATACTAATTTATTTTTGTTGAAATGGTATATATTTGATGGTTAGGCCCTGATGATTAGTTAAAATGCTTGTACTGATTGGTAGAGGTTGTAATTTTAATGGGTTATATATGCATAGTAGTAAGTAGTGTGGTAGTAGCCTAGAATGAATTCCAATAGGCTGCTTAAAAGATTACTTTTTTAGGACAATAATCATTTTCTTATTTCATTCTGTTTTACAATCCAGACTAAACGTAATTGGTTGACGCAACTTTCTAGGTCATGGAGGCCGAGCTGACCAATCACGTACTGAAGGTGGATGAGTGCAAGGCTCTTGGAGCGACTATCGTCCAATCATGTCACTCGGATGCGCTGCCGACGATCCGCCATTGGCTGGCGATCGTTGATGAGCGCTGGGCTGAGGTTCAGTCCCTAGGCAGCCAGCGGCGGCACAAGTATTGTATTTTTATATAATCTGACTTATTCTATCAAATACTCCACGCCCTTGCACCTGAATGGATGCATTGTCACTTGCATGAAACGAAAACGGAGCATATAAAGAAGTGTGTCATTTAAACTGAGGCAAAAAATTGAATTCAATAGAAAAAGACTAGGCTTAGAGAAATGCTGCGAAGAACAGTAGCTGTAAACAAAATAATATTATCGTTCTTGTTCTGCCACAAATGTGACAAATACATATAGCAGTCTGCTGCAACATTTATGAAGTATTAGGAATGTGCAGTTTAGTTGAGTAGTCAGTAAATTGGAATATGCATAACTATCACTAACAGCCAAGGCTTAATAATTTTTATTATTGAGGCTATTAATAATTAATAATATGTGGCTGATGCGTACAGGCTGGCGGAGTGTCTGGAGGCAGCCAAGGACAGAACGACGGTGATTACCGGGCTCGTTCACTGGCTCAGCGACACTGAGAACGCGCTGAACGGGAAGAACGGTGAACATCTCCCAGAGAACGCACCCGATGTGGAGCAGCTACTCAAGGAACATGCGGTACAGATGGCTTGTCTTCTTCTCACGTGGCTTGGCTGTGACATTCTGAAAAGCATTGCTTATCAGTATTTTTCTTCTCTATTGATGCTTTTGAGTGAAAAGCATGCTCAATTCAGCATAAACAGGCTAATTATGTTGTATATTTGCCACCAGTGAAAGCATTGGCCATATAGCCTACAGAACAAAATATAAAAGTTCATGTGGTTGGCTGCATTGTATATTGCATGTTCTGTATTGGTAGTGCGTACGCAATATGTGGTGAATTATTGATGTTGCATAACAAGAACATTCTCAAGTCCTTATACATTACTTTTAGCGCTGACAGAATGTGTTTGTGTGCAGTTCATGGAGTCTGAGATAGAGAGCAGGCAGGAGGAGGTCGAGAAGTGCGCTGCCTCCAGTCGGCGTGGAGTCGCAATCCTCGGCAACATCGGGAACCTGGACGCAGGACGCTTCAACTGGAGGAGCGTTCCTCGCAAGTCAGCCATGGAGCTTTTACTTTTTGGTGCTAGGTCTTCATTTTATGCTTGATTGTTGAATGGCATCCATATTTAGTTTTTAGTTGTTTGAGCACTTGCTGATTTGAATACCAATTAAACATCAGTATCAAAATTAGTATCTTTTTCGGAGTAGCATGCAATTTCTATATTGCAAAATTTACTACGGTCAGGTATTTGCAAGCCACTGGAGATTGAATGAATAAATGATTTCAATATATTTATTATTATTGCTCAAATAAATCTAGTATTTTTTCTCAGATTTACATGGTCTGTTCATAAAGTGCAATGATTAAAAGTAGACACTTTTAAACGCTTGCAGATCTACTTTATTCCCCAGGAAGTCCGGTGAATCAAAGGATGTAGCGGAGGACTCTCAGAGCTGCTCGGAGGTGACAGGGCTGGTGGTGAAGTGGCGCAGGGTGTGTCAGCTCATGGCCGAGCGGCACAAGCTGCTGCAGGACCAGCTGGACACGCTCAACGAGGTCTGACTTCCACCACAGAGTGGTCACTCTGAAACTGTCAACAGGGGCTTTGAAAGTTTCTGATTTATATTCTTCTGTGGTAAGTGGAAGCCGTGCCGTGTTATCCAGTCAAGAGCACTTTCTCACAAAGTGTGAGATGCAAAATTAACTACTACTAACTCCATCGTTGCCAGAAGATTCAATATTTGATCATAAAAATCCCTGAAATTCAGTTATAAATAAGGCCTACGTTTGGCCGTAAAATGTCCCTTGAAATCTGTTATATAACTTATTCAAGTTGTAAGCAGATTACGGGGATGCAGTAAGTGTATAGCCTATGATGCTCATTGCTTGTGATTGGGCTTAATGACTGGCTGTGGTCGCTAGGTGGAGCGGATGAAGTCGTTCAGCTTCGACGGGTGGCGCCAGCAGTACACGCAGTGGGTCAAACACAACAAGTCGCGCATCACCGACCTCTTTGCTCGGCAGGACCGCGACCGAGATGGCAAGGTCTCCAGGCAGGACTTTGTCGATGGCATCCTCAAATCAGGTTTCTCATTCTCTTCGAAACAATTCCAATGATTCTTTTAGTAACATTCGGTTTCTCAGTTCTGGTATTCTCGCTTTTATGAGCGAGTTTACCTTTTTCTTGTAGTGGTAGATAGGAAATTTAGTATGAAAAAATGAGAGCAATATCAACTGTTCCTGTTTCCTACTAATTTTGGAGCTTCTGATTTTAATTATTTTAAGGTTATTTTTGTGTAGATTTTCATAGATAGTTGTCGACTTGTTGCGATGAAGTGCTTGAACTTCATGATCACCGCCAGCTTTTAACAAAATGAAGCATTGGTCTCAAATCATTATTATTGTCAATGTTTGCGTGCTGTGCGCGTGCTAGGTTTTCCGACGTCGCGTGTTGAGATGGAGACGGTAGCGGACAAGTTTGACCCGAATCACGACGGACAAGTTGACTACCGGGAGTTTGTGTCGGCGCTGCGCGGGGCCGACAAGGTCTGTCCGCTAGGGAACTCTTATGACCTCCTTGTACTACACTTGTCTCTCACTCAACATCTCTGAGTCTTGCACTGATGCTGGGACCAGTCACGCGCGCGTTACTTTATCTTCCTTGCGTGCCGATAGAGCCAAAATCTTTTTGATCCTTTTTTGCTGTCCTAGATCATTAAGTCAACTTTAAATGTTGAATTGTTTCAATTTATAATAAATAGTATAGTCTGGTCAGGATGACGTCATTCAATGCCGAAATTGACTGCAAACTCATTATTATTATTATTATTTTGATTATAGTATATGATAGTTTGTGTATTTTTGTGACAGAAAGCGGTCTCGCATGAGATGAGTCCCGAAGACAAGATTGACGCTGAAGTTCGGCAACAGATGAAGAAGTGCGTCTGTACAAACCGATATCAGATTCAAAAAATCGAAGACGGAAAGTATCGAGTACGCTCCTTCTAATTCTCTTTAGCGATTACTTTTTTTATTGTTTAGCATTATTCTGATTAAAACTTTTACATTCACGCGTGCAAAACAATTTGTGCCTTATTTGGCAAACATTTTCCCTGAGCGACAGTAATCGAATTACTTGCATGTATTTTGCTTCCCTGTCTCTACACTTTTGTACAGAAGGATTTACATTCATACTTCACTATGCAACTCTTAGAACTAACAGATATTATTGTCCTCTTTTGCTAATTCAAAAGGCAGACGTTCAACATATGTTAATACGGGCAATAGACGGGAAAAGCGGACATGATGATGATGATGATGATGATGACGATGACGACAACAACGACGACGACGACGACGACGATGATGATGATGATTAAATTTGCCTCAGATATGAACAGTTTGATGTATTTCCAGGCGAAAAAAGACTGGTGTATGCTAGAAATGCCCCCTTGCACATGCACAGACATGCTTCAAGAATCATTCGCTATAATAATTTGCAGAAAGTGTTAGACGACGCCTTGTTTAGACCTGCTGTACATTGTTTGTTTCTGCAGTTTGGCGAGTCTCAGAAGCTGATGCTCGTGCGCATCATGCGCAGCACTGTGATGGTGCGCATAGGAGGGGGCTGGGTCACCCTCAACGAGTTCCTCTCCAAGAACGACCCCTGCAGGGGTGAGCGCCCCCCCTCTCTCACTTCACACTGCTCGTCAAATGAAAGCGTGTTGAGGATTCAATTTTTTTTAGATAAGCTTTCGCGGCAGATGGGCCTACATATCGGTATAAGAAATATTTTCTGTTCAAGATGTATAAGATAGTTTCATTTTCATGCGATTTTATAGTCATTTAAATTAATCATGCGCTGAGTTTTTAGGTCAATGATTTGATTTCAGACGCCAACGGGTCAACGCTTCAAAACATTATTGCAGACATACCGTTGCTCCTTTTTGTCAAAATTAATTTAGTTTTGCTAGCATAGCCCACATAGTTTTTTGTATCAACCTTTGTTGTTGGTCTCATATTATATCATCTTTGGTAATGATTTTCTTTGCAGCCAAGGACCCCAGTTCTACAGTTCTCCCTCCCCCCCATCAGTTCACCTTCCCGGCCACAACCCCAGCCAATCAGAGTCACTTCAGTCGCAGGACGCCGCCGCCCGGGGGGGACACGAGGGGCGGCAGCGACTCCCCCTCTCCTCGCGGCACCCCTCCCATCGCTGCTAGAGCCCCCACGCCCACGCTGGGGGGCAGCGGAAGAAGCACGCCCCCTGTAGTTCGTAGGACCCCGACTGTGACTCAGGGGGGCAGTGGAAGCAGTACGCCCCCGGTGCGCAGAGTTATGACCCCCACTGAAAGATTCGCCACCTACCGAGCGACTACACCGACCTTTGGATCAGTCGCCAAGGTAAACTGTTATCTATTCGTTCTTAAGATTATATCATTGTTTTCATTCCGTGGGTCTTTTCTTACTTAACTCGCTATAATCGTTACTTTCACTAAATATTGTCAACGGCAGTGTATTACTGTTGCTGATCGCACGCACCGGAGCCGGCAGCAGCACTCAGTTTAGAATTTCTCAAAAATGGAAGTTCAGGGCTGTGAAAGATAGCTGAATTTTATATATAGAATTATTAATCAATCTTTATCGGAAATATTAGTGAATTCTGATAACGTAAACTCTAATAAAGCACACTCCTATCCTCTTGATGTTAGTCTCAGTTTTTTTACAATCTAATTTGGATAGAAAAAAGTCTTAGAGATAGTCTATGCATTCAATATGAGTAAGATGGATGTTGGTGTTTGTCAAAGATTCGCGACAACCCGTTCCCTGACACGCCCCTCAAGCGCTCGCCTAGCCTTCACCTCGACCGGGAGGTGACGCGCATCATGCAGGGGAGCGGAGAAACCGGGGGGGTCACCGGGGGGGTGGTGGTCAGAAGGAAATCCACACAGGGCGATCATCCCAGTTCAGGTGGGGTGAATGCTAAGTATCCTGTTGGTGTTAACTGCCCTAGATATTGCCAAATTTGAGCATTTGTGTGGTATTGAAAACCGTCATAGCATAGATTTATCCTGGCGATGTGTACACTACGACACACGATTCGGTGACTATCCCCTCCTCCCCCCCCCCGGTCATGAGTTCTGCTGCTTTGTGTTGCAGGGACCCCCCGCAGTCGTCCTTCCAGTGTGTCCAGCGACGCCAGCGAAAACCTCGAGGTTTTCTCCGCCGCTCCACACATCAAGCCTCGCCCTTCCTCCGCGTCCAGTGTTCCCAAACTCGCCACGATCAAACCCGCCGCAGCCAAACCCGCGTCAACCAAACCCATTTCGGCTCAGCCCAGGAGGGTTTTGACAACCAGTACAGCTACATCCAAACCCTCCGTGGGCTCATCTCAAGCGGATTCATCAAAAACTTCGTCCTCTTCCAAACTCTCCCGCTCGCTGCCAATCACTCCTGCTGCAGCCACCGCCTCCTCCTCGTCGCGCATTCCCAAACCAACGACGCCCGTGCCGGAGTCAGGCAGTCGTCCGAGCTCCCGCCTCGGCTCTGAGCCCGGCGCTGAGGGTCTACAGACTCCACACCAGGACGCGGAAGGGGTGGAAAAGGTGGTTCGTTCGCGGGTTGGAAGTGCAAAAGGGGCGGAAAAGGTGGTACGTTTGCGTGTTGGCAGCGCGGATGTAGGTGGAGCGAGGACGGGAGCGGCGCTGAATCGTTCCGGGTCGCGACCGGAGATAAACATGCAATCGGCGGACAAGGACAAGGCCGATCTAAGGATAAGATCGACGTCCAAGCCAGAACTGAACCGTGTGCCGCTCAGAAAACGAGAGACCACTGTCGCGGTATCGAGCTCTAAACCAAGCACTCATGTGCTGTCACTGGATGGAAAGAGTGCAGGCAAGAGTGTGTCTGGTGATGAAAAGAGTGCAAACAGAAGTGTGTCTGGTGATAGAAAGAGTGCAGAAAGGAGTGTGTCTAACGACAGAAAGAGTGCAGAGAGGAGCATGTCCGGTGATAGAAATAGTGCAGGAAAGAGTGTGTCCAGTGATGAAAAGAGTGCGGGCAGGAGTGTGTCTGGCAATAAAGAGAGTGCAGATAAGAGCATGTCTGGCGACAGAAAGAGTGCGGGCAGAAGTGTGTCTGGTGATAGAAAGAGTGCAGACAGAAGTATGTCTGGTGATAGAAAGAGTGCAGGCAGAAGTGCGGCCAGTGATGAAAAAAGTGCCGACAGAAGTGTGTCTGGTGATAGAAAAAGTGCAGGCAGAAGTGCGGCCAGTGATGAAAAGAGTGCAGGCAGAAGTGTGTCTGGAAGCAGAACAAACTCACAGTCAACCCCTCAAGCTTCGACTGGTGAAGAAGGTAGAAAGCTGAGGAGTGAATCATGGAATCGAGCAAATGCAAAGTCAAGTTCTCAGGTGTCACCCGGTGATGCAAGTAAGTCTGGTAAGGTTGTGAGGTCAGGAAGTCAGCCGAGATCGGGGATTGGGCAGCCCAAAACTCCTTTGACATCCAGCGAGAAAGAGTCTTTGAGTACCACTGAAGTCAGCCCCCTTGACGACACGCAGACGCCTGTAGCTGATTCAGAGAATCAGGAATCTACTGCTTCAGCAACAGAAGCTGCTGCATCACCACCTGCAGCAGCAGCAGCAGCAGCTAGCCCAGCTGCCGCAGCAGCTGTAATCAGTGACACTCGCATTCCACGACTATCTCACTATGAAACCGCTGCAGTGCATTGTGGGACGTCTAGCGCCGGCCCGGTGCATTCTGGGAAGGTCTGCGCCAGCCCTGTGCATGCTGGGACAGCCAGCGCCAGTCCAGCAAAGCTGAGACTCTCACCTCCGGCTACAACGGGATCGTCGATGACAAGTGTTCCCCCCGCATCAGCTGCGGCTGAGTCGAGCGAGACTCCTGCGCGCGCCACGACACCGTCAAAACTTCCAACCAAGATTCCATCGAAGATGCCGGTGAGAAAGCCTTCCGACTCAACTGGAAAGGAATAATCTTCAACTAGAAAGAGAAAAAATTCAGACTCAACTGGAAAGGGAACCAGTGGCGAGTAGATGCTTTATCAGCATCACTTGTATTCGATGAATGTAGACTCCAGCACTGCTGCGTTTATTGATGCCTGTTCTCTTGATGTGAGAATTTATTTGAGTTAAATGGAGAACGATTACCGTTAAATATTTGGCTGCGCTTTTTTGTAGTGGCATGCTTTGCAATTAATATTTTGTAGCCATTTAATATCGAACTGTTTTGCTAATTAATCGGAATGCAAGATAACTTCCTCAACCGAATAACTCTCTTGCATTCCGATTAATTAGCTCATTAATCTCAAAGGCTGTCATCTAATGCATAATTTCTTACGCTTGATGAGTACTTGAACATTGTGTGCAGATGTCTTCAATGTCTATTTTTTACGATGTGAATTGTCTGTTGAGTAATGTTGTTTGTTGAGCGCTTCACAAGTAAACCATATCAAGGCGGAGTAATTAGCTGTCTTTGTAATTTTAATTGACGCGATTTACGTTATAGCAAATTGTACGATTTGTTTTGACCGCTAGAATATCAGCAAATAGTAACGTCAGGAAGTACTGAACTAATTCATACTTTGTGTGGATCCTCAAACTAAATAAAATGACCTTTACTAAAGTATTTGCTGCAGTATTTACTGCAGTATTTATTTACTGCAGTATTTATTTACTGCAGTATTTATTTACTGCAGCATTTATTTACTGCAGTATTTACTGCGGTATTTACTGCGGTTGATTGTTACACTGGCATACCTTGCGACTCGATTTTATCATTGTTTGATTGTATCATAGAAATGTTGACGATAACCATGTTATAACTGTTTGTTTGCTCTTTGTTTTACGTTTGTTGTTACAAAGCATTATTTTTTCTTTCGAGTAATATATTGCAACCTGAAACATGTATTCTTGCCAGCATATCACAGTTCGAAACTTTCAGGCTGATTGCAAACGAATCTCACATCCTTTGAGAACTTTTTCTTTGTTCAATATTCAAGTTGAGAATAATAATGCCTTGTTAATATACTTATTACAGTTTGTCTTTCATATTGCTAGTAAACTGATAATTCATGCCGTTGTTCTTTTAAGATGTTAACCCTTTATTTCTTTCAAAAAGGGTTTAGGGATTTTCAATTTTGTATCTGGTAGCCGCCGGTTGTCACCGCCTTCATTTATTTTGAAAGGATTTCGGCAACTTTAAGTTCTTGGCCGATAGCGACTGGTAGCTTTCAGGTATTTCAAAATGGGTTTTTATTACAATACTGCAACGTTACAAAGTCTCCTGTTGAAATGAAGGTAACTTGTATCTTGGCAACATGCTTCACGATAAAGTCAAAAATGTTACAAATGATGTACAGAGGGTCAAAACTCTGTCATTATCTGCAAAATCCAATGCGTGGGCTATTGCTTGTACATTCTTTGTGCTTCAAAAACTTTGGCCACTCTTTTCTCAAAAATCTAGTTTTGGAAATTTGACGCTCAATTTCAGTGATGCCATTGGACCTGAACGGAATATTCCCAGATTTTATGAATTATCCTTTAAAATATCTCTAGATATCCCTAAATTGAAAAAAGTATCCTCAGATATCCGCAGATCAACCTTTCTCATTTGGGGAGCGGCCTAAAATTAATTAAACCGGACGCGGCCCCACGCAAACGGGAAAAAAATTGGAAGTTGTCAAAGCTTGTTAAAAATTAATTAAGATGGCCAAAGCCCTTTAAAAGTTAATTAAATCGGACGCGACCGGGACGCGTTTGAGGCTAAATTGAATGTCGCAAAAGCCCTTTTAAAATTTAATAATATGGCCGAATTAAATCGGACGTAATGTTCATCAATATTTTTCGATAATTAAGCTAAATTCAACTCTCTATTTAAGACAAAAATGAAATAGTGAGAAAAATGTGAGAAAGTTAAGAAATTTGGATCATGTGTTGGGGCAGTTGTGCCAACATCAATGTGCCGCTGCACATCCTAATTTAATAATTTCTTAGTGACATTAAGTGGAAAATCTGCGCTACGTTTATCAGAAATATCCCAAGATCTATGGATGTCATTTTGACAGAAAAAATATCCGTACCCTAGATCTTTCAAAATATCCATAAATCTGGGGATATTACTTCCCCAGAAATGGCATCACTGCTCAAGTTGGCATTTCCTTGATCAGCTGTAAGCTATTAGCTTTGCGAAGTTATTTGCTGCAGATTTTTGTTAACATAAATTATCGCTATTCTACTTAATTTTTTTCTATTCCTAATCTTTTGATAAGGCCTTAATGCAAGTCTTACCATATTCAAGTCTTACCATCCAAGTGCCATATTCATGACATTGTAATAACTTAGTTGTACCACAGTTGATTATACCGTTGATAAAATTTGTATGGAAAATAATTGATTTGTTAAATGCATTGTATTCTAAGCTTTAGAGTACTATTATAATGCTACTAAATACAAATAAAATACAGATGACTCAAAAAAAGCAAATGAAATTTTTTTTTTATAAACCATACAAAAATCATATGAAAGTCAATAATCATTTAACGCAAAGTAAGCTCACATAACACTACATTACAATTTATGGACTTTTTCAACTCAAGTCACTTGAAACTGCAATCTATCCTGAATCACAATCCTTATCGAGAATGTTTTCGCATCATAAGTGGTTTTAATATCGCAGCTTTATATGGATATTCGGAGAACTTAACGATATAACTCAAGTTGCGAGTTTGGTCAATGCTTGCCAAAATGCTACAAAGTTACAAATAACTAAACAAACAAAAATACCAAACAAAGATAAATCATCTCCGCACATCTCAAAAACGTAAGAAACACAGAAAAATAAGAACTACTCAAAATGACCCGTATATAAAAACTAAAAATCTAAAATGCGCGTTCCACTTTGAAAGATTTATAAAATCAAAAGATTTTGCCTACATTCTTTCGAATTTAATATTTCACAACAGCCTATTCACAAATTAATAAGTATATAAATATATAAACAAAGTATTTAGCCTATCAAAGACAAATATTTATCAAAAAATCAAGTAGTGTAATTGTATCAAACTAAGTGCAAAATCAAAAACCAATGTTTGACAAAGATGCATGGTATATTTCAAAGACAACCAAACTGTACGGCATATTTAAAACAAAGTATTGCAAAAACCAGTAGGATATTTGAGAAAATATTCGGATAAGAATCGTGACTCAACAATCAATACTGACTACCAGCAGAGTGATCAATAGCAACACATCTCTTAATGACCATGTCAGCACCTAATTAATACCTCATTGGGTTTGCTGCATCATAGTGCAGAAAAATGATGAAAAAGGCTTCAAAATAGCGCCATCTTGCTAATGCATTTTCATTAAAATATCCAACGAGGGGTCAAGCACACCATTATTATCCAGTAACCGAGAAAAAATGAACAATTTTTTGTATCGCTGTGCAATGAGATTCGAACTTCCTGACAGAGAAAATTCAAATAAATTTTGAACACCGATTTTAAATATATCAAAACGGACTTACGCCGCAAAAAATATATAATAACAATCGATCCGAAGTAATTAATGCCAAAGAGCAGAAAAGTTTCATTTGGGACTTACCTAAATTATTCTAACAATGCTCTCAGTGATTTTTACATGCAAAAGATCAAAAAATTATGCAATGCTGCGAAAGAAAATGGCCGATTGCGATTAGAACTAAACGCTGACGTAGCACCAGAGTTATCCAGCGCAAGTTCATCTAGAATCAATTAGACAACTGCAAACCTTGCAATCAGATCTGTGGACTTGATCCAATGCAAGTTTATCTAGCAGAGAATCAATTAGACTGACAACCTTACAATCAAATATGTCACCAAGTCCTTGAATAACATCAACTTAATCAAACAAAGCACCCTCAACAACAAGCGTGAGTTCACAAACAAACAGTTGTCCAATACTTGCCTAACAGGCAGAAGTCCTTTTCTAACCAGTGTTTGGTCTAGATGGTCGAGTGCAGGGAGGCTTCTATTTGGTCTAGATGGTCGAGTGCAGGGGGGCCTCTGTTCGGTCTAGATGGTCGAGTGCAGGGGGGCCTCTGTTCGGTCTAGATGGTGGAGCGCAGCGGGCTGCAGCGGTCGCTCTGTTCACGGCCCTGGTGAACCCTGGGTCCGTGAGGGAGTTGACGAGGTAAGCAATGGGCGGGGGGACAGAGTGCTGCAGCGAGGGGCGCTGGCGGGATACAGCCCCCCATGGCCCCGGTCCCCCCACCGGCCCCCGTCCAGTCGTAAACAGCTAGCCGACGGCAGCACTCCCACCGACTGCAATGAAAGTAACAAAATTTTTACACACAATTAAACACAAATTAACAAGATCTTCCTTTTAATTAGTTCCGTTATGAATACACATTGATAGTGTTCAATCAGACAATGGAAAAATAGAGAAATGAGAGGGATTTGTAGTTAAAGACCACACCAACAACGACCAAATATTACAGTCCTGTTCTGTACAAGAGAGCCAGCACAGAACCTCTTCAGTCGCCTTTTATGACTCGCTGGGCAGCCATGGGTTGCAAGCCCATTCTTTGATCCCCGGCGTGCAGGGGGTGCAAAATGAAAGAATGGAGAAATAGGGTACCGCAGTCAGAATTGTTAAAGTTGAGATGTCGTAGTGTTACCCCTTGAATGATACAGCAATGCGTTCAACTTGATGCGCGATAACGCACTTGCTGTCGTGCAATTATCTGAAGTGCATAGCGCTCATTCACTCAGACAAAATACACAGTACATTGTTCCAGCAGGTTTAAAAGTATGAAACATCATTCTCAGAGCTCAAAGACAAAGTAAAATCAGATTTATTTCCTAACAAAGCTGATTTAAAAAGTACCAAATATGATAGAAAAAGGATTCAAGACAATGACCAGTTTATTACCGAAGTTTTGCCTCCAAACTGCTGCTGCTGATTCTGCTGCTGATTCTGCTGCAGATTCTGCTGCTGCTGATAGACCCGCTGCTGAGTGACCTGCTGCCGATTCTCCAGCTGCTGCTGCGTATCCTGCTGCTGCTGGTTCTGTTGCAGCTGATTTTCTTGCAATTGCTGCTGTTGATTTTGTAGCTGCTGCTGCTGATGCATCATCGCTTGTGCCAGAGTCATCTCATGCACCTATGTATTTAGCAGAATCATAAATTCTCGTTCCCACAGCCTGGCATAAGATACTAATTATGGCTATTTTCTTTCAAACATACCGCAAGCTACACGCGGATCGATTGCAGAGAACCTGTAGGCAAAGTAAGATTCCGCTGCAATATTGGTTCAGTCAATGCTTCAATAGCCTCATATTTCTAGGCGCAAGACAAAGCAATTAAATCTAAAAATCACCAAAACATAATTCGACCCACAGCGAGTATTTCAGGCTAATAATCGGGATCAAATGGTCGCAACGTTGGAAATACGAATCGTATACTTTGATATCAATAAATGAAATCGTTTATTTAGCGCTATTACTATACGGTACGTCTAACGCTTATATTTAGTTACGAGTCGAGAAGAAATATTAACCAGACGGCGTCAAGAGACAAATGGACACGAGAGAGACCTGCGGCGTAAACACGGTGGTGTTCTGGTGAGAGCTCGAGGGCTGAGCAAAGACGCGCACAGAAAATGAGCCGGACCTCAGGTACTGAGCCTTTACTTCATCCCCTCCATCCCAACCATTCATCTGCTGCTGCTGCTGACCTTGCTGCTGCAGCTGCTGCTGCAGAAGGTGCTGCTGCAGCTGCTGCTGCAGAAGGTGCTGCTGCTCTTGCTGCTGCTGACATTGCTGCCGCAGCTGCAGCAACTGCTGCAGCGAGAGCGATGTACCAACCTGCTGATGAGCAGCATTGCCTTGCCCAGCCTGATCAACAACAGTCAGAACCCAACCGCTGCACACATGGACAATCAAGCATTACATAGCATCCTGTTCAACAACTCTCGCATAACTTGTGTACATAATTACAATTATACGACAAACAGACAAAGAATTACACGCCTGTTTATGAAGCAGAACAGATTAATTTCTTAAGTTTCTCAACGGCAGCACCGTGTGTGGCTTGTCGACTCAATCAAACACTTTAAAGAATTCATAAATGTATAGGTCTCTATGAATATTCCATATTTATATGTCTATTCTATATGTATACTAATAAATGGTACATAAAGAGTCTACACAGAGTAGATGTGCTGCTGCACTCACTGACCTGACGCAGGGCCGTGAAGTCGTACACTCCGTCATTCAGTCCTGGCAAACACGCAGCGGGCGCCGCACAGAGAGTTGGAACGCCGCCGGACACCACAGCAGTGGATTGGACAGAGGCATGTTGGTGCACAGACGCGTGCGCCTGCTGGCAGGCTGCGCTGCAGTAGTTGGTGTTCCAGCAGCAGACGAAGACGGCCTCCTTGCAGCACTGCGCACACTGCGCAGCACAAAGGACGCTCGCCACTGCGCAGCTTACAAGTCGATGGAAGTGGATGCTGAAGGATTGTAGGAGCGGAAGGATTGTAGAAGCGGAAGGATTGTGAAGATTGGCCCTATATCTGTTTCACTGAGGTCCAGTCGATCAATAGAGAGGTATTTGAATGACCTCAGATGATTCAAATACTCGATATTATTGGCGAGTTATTTAATTTTTAATTTTTTATTTGAACAATCTGTAATCTAATTTTCAACATCTGATTGGATCGTGACGTCATATCTCTTCTGTGACAATTGAAAACTGAACAACTCTCCATTGAACAGATGAGCCTAAGAGTGAAGGACGAGAAGCAGACTGAGCACGTACCCACTGCTTGCGCTTGTTCTCCTCGACCACGCGCGCACACTCAGCCTGGAGCTGACTCAACGCGCGCACCTTGTCCTCCTCATAGCGCCGCTTCTGCTCCACCTGCTCCAGCGCTGCAACCAACCAATCAGCATGACTCTATACACACATTACATACTTTCGTTCACAAAACTAAATATCAACTGCAAGGAATAATATACCCGCAGTATTCCACAGCAGGGGATGAGCATAAGAATAGTTGTTGACCAGTGAACAAATTACCGGCCTGCAGCCTCATCACATTTATCTGGTTTATCTGGTTTATCTGGTCATGTACCGACCTGCAGTTTGATAAAGTTCATCTGGTTTATCTGGTCATGTACCGGCCTGCAGTTTGATAAAGTTCATCTGGTTTATCTGGTCACGTACCGGCCTGCAGTTTAATAAAGTTCATCTGGTTTATCTGGTCACGTAAAGGCCTGCAGTTTGATAAAGTTCATCTGGTTTATCTGGTCACGTACCGGCCTGCAGTTTGATAAAGTTCATCTGGTTTATCTGGTCGTCTTCGATGCGCCTCAACTCGCGATCCAGTTGACGACTCACCTCCTGCACACAACCACCACCTTCATCATCTTCCATACAAAAAACTGCAGAATATGCAGAGTGCCGGTCACACTGCCACACAGCGTTACCAATTACGCTAAAGTCCTATTTGTCCTACGCATGCTACGAATTATTGCAAGAGAAACAATTTGCTATATTAAGAGAAATAAAGCCGCCTGCTTTGTATTTTAAATTATCTTGGAACTTTCAGGGGAAGCTTGACAATGACAAAATCACAATTCACTTCTGCTTTTCTCACAATGGCAAATGAACCATTCTTAAAGAATATATTTAACTATCAATGAAGGTCCACAAGCATCCAATAGATCAATACTCAGTTCATTCCATGCTTCGCTGATCTGGAAAGCCCTATTCATTCCATGCTCCACTCGCCTGGAAAGCCCTGTTCATACCATGCTCCGTTCACCTGGAATACCCTGTTCATACCATGCTCCGCTCACCTGGAAAACCCTGTTCATTCCATGTTCCGCTCACCTGGTACGCGCGGAAAGTGTTCGGAAGAATGGTTCCAGCTCTGCTGCTCGTCACGGTGAGCGTGTTGGATTGCATCATCACTCCATCGTACAGCGGGGGGGGCTTAGTCTGCACCTCCACCAGGGGGGGCTCAGAATCAACCTGGCCAAGGCCTTCAAACTGAGGGAGTATAGCTTGCGTCACCATCAAGGGCGGGTTGGGCTGCATGCCACTAGCTTGGCCTGCATGAGATTGCTGACTCACCTCCTGCACACAACCACCACCTTCATCATCTTCCATACAAAAAACTGCAGAATATGCAGAGTGCCGGTCACACTGCCACACAGCGTTACCAATTACGCTAAAGTCCTATTTGTCCTACGCATGCTACGAATTATTGCAAGAGAAACAATTTGCTATATTAAGAGAAATAAAGCCGCCTGCTTTGTATTTTAAATTATCTTGGAACTTTCAGGGGAAGCTTGACAATGACAAAATCACAATTCACTTCTGCTTTTCTCACAATGGCAAATGAACCATTCTTAAAGAATATATTTAACTATCAATGAAGGTCCACAAGCATCCAATAGATCAATACTCAGTTCATTCCATGCTTCGCTGATCTGGAAAGCCCTATTCATTCCATGCTCCACTCGCCTGGAAAGCCCTGTTCATACCATGCTCCGTTCACCTGGAATACCCTGTTCATACCATGCTCCGCTCACCTGGAAAACCCTGTTCATTCCATGTTCCGCTCACCTGGTACGCGCGGAAAGTGTTCGGAAGAATGGTTCCAGCTCTGCTGCTCGTCACGGTGAGCGTGTTGGATTGCATCATCACTCCATCGTACAGCGGGGGGGGCTTAGTCTGCACCTCCACCAGGGGGGGCTCAGAATCAACCTGGCCAAGGCCTTCAAACTGAGGGAGTATAGCTTGCGTCACCATCAAGGGCGGGTTGGGCTGCATGCCACTAGCTTGGCCTGCATGAGATTGCTGAACTAGGATGTCAGGAATCTGCTGGGTCAGGCCTGCAGGGGGCCGCTGGGCCAGTGCGGCAGGGGCCTGCTGGGCCAGGCCTGCAGGGGCCTGCTGGGCCAGGCCGGTAGGGGCCTGTTGCGTCAGGCTGGTAGGGGCCTGAAGGACCAGGCCGGTGGGGGCCTGCTGGGCCAGGGTGACAGGGGCCTGCTGGACCAGGGTGACAGGGGCCTGCTGGGCCAGGGTGACAGGGGCCTGCTGGACCAGGGTGACAGGGGCCTGCTGGACCAGGGTGACAGGGGCCTGGAGATGATGCACGAACTCATGGAATACAACGGAGTTGTTCATCCTGTTCCTGTGAGTGCCGTCCATACGGATGACGCTCCACAGCGATGTGTCATCCGTCAGCGTGCCCGATGTCTGCCCTCGGCTCATGCTTGCACTCTCAGTCACATCATCATCATCTTCATCATCGATAATGATGGCGTCGTCAGACGTCAGCACTCCGCCTGGCTTCACAAACACCTCCACAGGGTTGTCCACTTCCATCTCCTGCTTCACTCCGCCCACCACTCCATCCGTCGCAGTGGCCCCGCCGGCCGCCGCTCCCACCATCCCCCCCAGAATCGTCGTCTTGGTGTGAGCGCATTGTGGGACAAGCGGCAGTGGAGAGCCGCGCGTGGGGGAGCCCTTGGTGGCCTGGCGGGTCTTGCCACGTGAGTACGGCTTGAGCTGGTCGAATGTCGTGTTCTGTGGCGCGTACTCAAATGAACCGGTCGCCTGTCTGCACGCAGAAACGCGCATCAACACTAGAACAATGTAACAATATAACAGCACTATAACATAACAACACTAA
The DNA here is from genome assembly GCA_034695025.1 of Chamaedrilus cognettii. Taxonomy (NCBI): domain Eukaryota; kingdom Metazoa; phylum Annelida; class Clitellata; order Enchytraeida; family Enchytraeidae; genus Chamaedrilus; species Chamaedrilus cognettii. The sequence goes on from JAQIWG010000291.1 coordinate 22,958, forward strand.
ATCATATATAAGTATAACATACTAGTAAGAAAGGACAAAGCTAGAGACAGATCGTTCGCTCCCTACACTGAGTAGCTAGCTTGTTTGGCAAAATTTGCGACTATAAACAAGGCAGTCTCCATGCAAAGAACTGCAGAGAAGTTCCAAATCGAACTAAACCAAGTCAAGTCAGATATTACGAACAGCCTCCAAATCTCACAACTGACTATCATTGACAACTGACAATGCGCGGTTTTCAGGCTGCGTCTAGTGGAAATATAATGTACATAGACGCACAATGTTTCCACTGAACTCAGCTTGAAAACCTTTGGAAAATTTAAAGTAACAAGCAGACTGAGCAAAACTTACAAAAGCTAGAAAGCTGTACATATCCTCATCAAAATTCAGACAGAGCACAAATAATCCTCGAGCACATGTCAAGTCTGACACACTCGCTACACGGACACGACACTCTTCACTCGCTCGCGCTCTCCATGCTATCTACCATACCTAACAAGTTTGATGTGTTCCTTCAGCTCTTTCACCGCGGCCTGCAAGTCAACCGAAGTTGTTTTCTGTGCACCGGCGGCGCCAGCAGTGCTGCGCGGACAAGGGGGCTTCTCTGACAGACGGTAGATCTTGGACGGATGAGCCCACGCTCTGCAGCCCATACAGGCATACCATACTTGCCAGGCTCCACTACAGCTCACACTGACATACCATACCTGCCAGGCTCCACTGCAGCTCACACAGGCATAACATACTTGCCAGGCTCCACTGCAGCTCACGGACATACCATACTCGCCAGGTTCCACTGCAGCTCACACAGGCATACCATACTCGCCAGGCTCCACTGCAGCTTACACAGGCATAACATAGTTGCCAGGCTCCACTGCAGCTCACGGACATACAATACTTGCCAGGCTCCACTGCAGCTCACACAGGCATACCATACTCGCCAGGCTCCACTGCAGCTCACACAGGCATAACATACTTGCCAGGCTCCACTGCAGCTCACACAGGCATAACACGCTTGCCAGGCTCCACTGCAGCTCACAGGCATACAATACTCGCCAGGCGATACTCGCCAGGCAGCTTACACAGGCATACAACACATTCCTCGTTCTACTGCAGCCCACACACCCACAGGCATACAATACATTCTGCTTTCTACCCTTACTAGCTACAATTAAGTTAATACTTAATTAATTCGTAACTGCGTAAATAGTATGTAACAATACAATTATAAATTTGACTGAGACAGACTGAAAGTCTTAATAGCCAACAACTTTGCGTTAGACCTTAGAGCAAGATCGGAGTGCACTGATTGGCTGGCAGACGTAATGCTCTCGGATCCAATGTACCAAGTACTAGATATTTATCCATTTGACTAAATATATTTCAATTATCTAAGACACAGTGAATAACTGCCCAGTACGATGCTATTAAACACCATTAGGGCAGTGAGAGTCAATTTTGCAACCAAGCTTCAGTCAGTGGGTCAAAGAAGAGATGACACTAGAACTGAGGACTGACGAGATCTGACCTCTGGTGGTCACCAAAGAACTTCAACTCCACCATTCCATCCTCGACTCTCATCACCTAATGCACAACACTACACTCAGCAAGGCCCTCATCCACCGACGCGTATCAAGGACATTTCATAACATTGTCTTGAACTAGACTTTTAACTGTTGAAGTCTAGCAGGGGATCAATGAGAGGAATACAATACACTTCTCGCAATTTCATCATCCTGTTAGCCTCACAGAGACAAAAACGAAATTTTATATAATCCCAGTAGACTCATTTACCTTGTGATCAAACTACGAGTGTAAGAAGTGAAAATCAGCGCTGAGGCCTAAAGCGGGGAACTATATTGACGCACCTTCGCCGGCCAGAAGAGACGCCCACTCTCCCATGTTGCCCACACAAGTTTGTGTGGAGGGCTCTGAACATCAAACACAACTCAACATAAGCATGATTATGAACAGGATGCCGTTAGTAAATATTGGCAGGCTGCCAGGCAGTTTACACTAACATTGTTATTTCAATCAGACAATCACAGGCTGCCATGACAAATTCAAAGACATATTACACATTCACCTTCTTATTTGAAGTGGATTTCTTAGTGACAAATAGGCCATCGAACTTGGAAACAGTAAATTCATACGACAATGAAGTCAAAGTTTGGCAACTAAACCATGTGTTATATATAATTAACTATATATTAATTTAATTAAGAGATCTCTTCTAAACTATCCAGAAAAGCAACAGCGTACACAAAGCCAGTGTATTAAGGCTCACAACAACAGTCATAATAATAGATAGAAGGGCAGCGATAGAAAGTTTGCATACACAAGGCTTGCAGAACCCATTGCCTGTCTTGTCAAAGTTGCTGCTATAGCAGCCAGCGCAGATCTTCAACTCCTCAATCTGACAGCATATATCAAACAACAGCTCTGGGTCGTTCAATTCAACAACATCATCTACTGCAATCCTTATTTTATGCGTCCTCAAATTACCAGCCATTTTCATGTTTCAAACTTCAAGGCCAATATTATCACAGCTTTCAATACGGCACCCAACAACAATAACAACAATGAGTTAGAGTCTGTTTCGGCATCAGGCCATCGTCAAGATCTCACAATATCAAAGGTGATCGCTTGGTCAAAATGGCTATGCAGCAACCACTCAAAATGACTACGCAGCAACCACTCAAAATGACTATGCAGCAACCACTCAAAATGACTACGCAGCAACCGCTCAAAATGACTAAGCAGCAATCACTCAAAATGACTACGCAGCAACCACTCAAAACATACAAAACATAGAAATAATAAGCAAGAATTACAATAACTATATCTTAAGCTGAGCAATTAAGTCTCCAAATTAATTTCTCCAAGGCCAAACTACAAGATTGCGTAAAGCAAGAATTAGAAGAGAGCGTGTGGTGTGTATACCTGCTCCTGACAGATCTGCACGATGCTCTCTGCCACACTCGTCAGGGCGTGTCGCTCTACAACACCACCTCCTACTCATCATGTACGCTTCCTACACCACGAGTCAAAAACAAGGAGGCACCAAACTCACAGCTCTAACTCTGTGGCGCTTCGACATGAACGTCAAATGACGCCAAGCATCCCCAGTTCAATTGGTGTCATGCTGGCCTCCCCAATGTTTGATAATTTTGGCTTCCACTCTTCAAAATTACCTATACAGGCAATGCTATAGAGGGTCAAATTGATCTACAGTTTTATGGTTAACGTCCCCAGTTTGAAATCGCTGGCGTCACCGGGTCTTTTGATTAGAAAAAAGTTGAACTAATTACTATTTAATTTTATTTATTTATAAAAATAACATACTTACAATCAGAAATAATATAATAGTAAACATATTATGACGAAAAGCATCAAATTAGAAACCATATCCACGCTGAGAAATAATTCACCAACGTTAATGTCTCACAGAGCTCTCAATAAAAAAACAAGCCGCAAATGATTCAACGACCCAAGGTACGGTAGGTGTAGGTAGAACGCAATACTTGAGCAAACTGAGAGCTTACTGCTGTGAAACACGACGCAGTTGTGCAGAATCCACTTGACGTCAGCGACAAACGCCTCGGGGCTCTGGTACACCTTATTCCTTATGTTCTGTACACAGGCACCATTATAATTCAAGATGGGTCTGTAGAGATCATCGACAAATTTATGCTCAATGCAAATGATCCAGAGGCCTTAGTAAACAAATCCATGGGTAGCAAAGCAGTAGCATTTGAGATAGCAATTAATGCTTTAATCTGTCACAGTATAATGCATATCTACCACAAAAGTTGTTTACAAAAGTTCTAGTAAGAAAACGTATTTAAACTTACCAAGAAAATATTCATAAACTACTACATACTATATGCATCAACTAGTAAGAAAATCTGTATTAACTACCCAAAAAAGTGCATTTAAATTACTAAGAAATATACACAAAATACTTGTTACCTACAGTGTACATAAGAAACTATACGTGTAATATGCGTTCATGAAGTAGCGTGCAACATGCGTGACAAGCTATATAACAAGACCTTGGTGAGAGTGATAAGCTATATAACAAGACCTTGATTAGAGTGCTGAAGTCCATTGGGTTGTTGACGTAGTCTTTGTACAGCGGCACAGACGCGCCGTCTACCGGTCGGTGGAACGGACCCGACTGAAACACACCACCACATCACACATGACTAAGATTATTTCATGAAATATAATCGCAATTTCTATGTTTCATAAAAATTTTGAAAGAACTTTGGCCAGTCGCGACGACACATTGTCAAAATCAGGCAAGTTGTTTAGGTTTCTGCAGTGTTTAAATTTCTTCGTTAAATTATTCCGATGAATACATTGGAAACACTGGAAAGCAAACTCTATCAAACTTTACAAAAACTAAGAAAAATTAGAACAGAAGAAATGTGAAGAATAAGTAACCTGGGGAGTCTTCATTCGCTGCAGGACGAGCTTGAGCAGCTGACTGAGGGAGTCGATGTCTGTCACGGACTGAGCACGCGACCTGGTCCTCACATACCTAGCCTTCAGCACACCCTGCACACAATACACAACATACGGCATGCGACCTGGTCCTTACATGCTCAGCCTTCAGCACACCCTGCACACAACACACCCTCACACAACACACCCTCACGTAACATGCCCTCTGGCTAGTGCCCATACCTCACACCCGGATCGTCTAGTAACCGTACCTTACACTCAGATCGTCTAGTGACCGTATCTCGCACTCCAGACAGTTAAATGACCGTACCTTGCACTCGGGACAGTTAAGTGACCATACCTCGCACTCGGGACAATGCCAGTTGTCGGAGGTCGGCCTTGTTCCGGGGTCGAGACACTTGATGTGAAAGAGGCGGGGGCAGAGAACGCAGCAGATGCGCGTGCTGCCCCCTGTCTGGTGACACACCCAGCAGTACGCATCCCACTCTTTATACTGCAACACAACCAAGACAATCCTTGCAGCATCAGCACACATATTTATATTGCATCACCATACACTGCAATAGAGCTTGCTCATTACTAGCCTCGTAGCATACAATAGACTACAAAAGTAGCATAAACTTAACTTCAGAAAATAAACATTAAACAAAGAATATAGAAGTTATAGCGACCAAATATCTATAAAAATAGCAATTTATTCAACAAAGACTGTCATGAAAGTACTTTAGTAATAAAATATGATAAACTATGGTACTTTAGTAATAAGGGACTTCAGAAGTAGGTAAGGTAAGAAGTAAAGTATTAAAGCAAAGCAAAAACACACAAGTTTTTCACCATACCGATCCGTCAGAGACTTTTTGAACGGTCCTGCGACGTTTGAGTGTTTTGGACGCAAACAGAGTCGCTGCGGCCTCCTTTGTGTCATCCGAGCCTGCTGACAGCGACCTCTTGCGTGACATCTTCTTGTCCGCAAGCAGCTCGTCTGATCACACGCATCAACATATCGATGGTCCAGCACACAACTAGTGTAACTTGACATTTTTATGAAAATGACGTTTTTAATGAGATATACTAGTTCGCGTACGGCGCATCCAGTGGAACTCTCGTAGCTTGAAAATGCTTCTATACGGAGCTATCCATATAAAACGATTGGTGCAAGTCGTTAAACGCTCAAATACTCACAGTACAACTATTCCATGTCAAGTACTACAGTTGCGCTCCATAAACGATAAAAAAAATCGATAAAATAGTCTGCAGTCTGGAACTCAAGTATTGTAACCAAAAATATTGGTTCAAACCTGCTTCCGCATGCATCTTCTTCGTTCTGGTGTTCATACTGGAATACCTGTCAATAAGATTCGTTAATACTTTTAATTAAAGATTTATTCTAGGTTCTGTGAAGACACATAATCGGGTCGTGATTCTACAACAATCGCAATCTAAGCTCAGCACTGCGCGGGACTCGTACGCCTGCCTAACTTTCAATTCCCTGAGTTACTGTGTGCAATTATTTTGCAAGTTGGCACGTGCCGCGCGCCAATACCTCATTTTTGCGCTCAACTGTAGTCAAACTGCAAATGGCGCCTTGTGCACGTTACACCTTCAAGTCTTGTCCAATCGGAGACTAGCATTAAAGTTACAAATCTGATTAAATAACTGATACTCTTTACGTAATTGGTAAACATCATGTTGCTCATGCTGCTACTGAACTACGATAAACTTCGTAGATCTTTGTAAATAGTGATATTGACGCTTTATTTTTATTAGATTTAATTTATGCTTCTAAATTTAGGCCCCATAAAACGTTATTTTAATTTAAAATAAGAAATGTGGTTAGACGGGTCGGGTTACGCTCGTTTAATTCTCTCCTGTGTTGAAAACCTTAAATTTTATTTTTACTGACGCTAATTTTAACTAAGTTCTCATTGTAACCTAAAGTATAGCATCATGTTAAATTTCGTAGGTAAAGACCTAAAACGCGTTTAAATTCAGGAGCGAAGTCATCGAAAAGCAATGTTACTTAACAAAACCAGTCAGTATTTATTTCGGCAATCTCACTTATATTAAACAGATCAACACCACAGCAGGCGCCACAAAAACAACGATGTCTATTTTAATCAAAATATTGTACTACGTAATCCTTAGTTACAGATCATAGAACTGCTCCACTGTCCTAAATCACTGGCACACAGAACACTGTCAGCAAGAGTTCTAAAAGATCCAAGTCCACTTGACACTATCCCCTAATAGTGGGGTGTCAAAGTTTTATTAAGCAACATTATAAAAATTCCGGTTATAACACTCCTGTTAGCAATACTTGACAATACTAACACAGTCCTGATTAAGTATTGCATCGAAATAATAGTATAATTATAGCGCTTAATGGATCCGCTAGAAAAGCAAAATACTGATTTAATGATAAGCGCACAAACTGATTTTTGGTCGGTCCTCGTTGCTTGCAACACTGGCTAATACACAATTAGGCTGCACATGAAGCGCGATGATATCATTGGTCACACTATAACTTGCTCTTTGAAGGAAGTCACAACGCAGGCAACATTACGCAGACAGGCTACACTTACAAGTTAAGAGCGTACTAATAATGTAGTTACCGTATGCGAGTTACATAAGTATCTCGTTTTACTATAAAATCGACACGCAATGAATTTTGTACAGCAATGCACAAAATGAACGTATAGAAATTGGACAAACATTATAATCGAGACCGTGTCATCATTTTTATACTCAAATAGCACCAGGATTCAGCTGGTTGTGAATGTGAAAGAATATAGAACGAGGATCATTATTCGTTGATTAGTAAAAAATATATTACTATAAAGCGTAAGAGAAGTCATTTCAACACCAGAATGTCAATGCAACTTCAGTCAATGACTGCATCCTACATTCAGTCAGCCAAATCAGAATTTGTTGAAGAAATGAATACAGTCAAACTTAAAATTAAAAAAATTCTCATGTCATTTGGCTAATGCGTGCAATACTATTTTGCACGTAATTTCACGAATAGGGTAAAATTACATGCACCAAAATAAAGCTGTAGAAGCTATATATAATTGAAAGTCTTCAAAAACCGCAAAAACTAAGTGCAGCGCCGATTCTAAGAAGAAAAAACGGAAAATAACATGCAGTAAAAATTTCATGTTCTACGGTATTTCAAGTTTAATCTCACCGTTATGGTGACATTAAACTTGAAATACCATATGAAATTTAAACTAAACACACTAAACACAATTCGCAGGCGACGCAAGAACATGTGACACACACGATGTCAAAAATTGTACTGGATTGACCAATGAAATATCAGCATAATGTACAACTCTCCAGCATCTGAAATAATCATGATTCGTTTGATTTCCTGTAAATAAAAATGAAGCAATCGGTTTTATGCTTACAACACCATTGGCATTCATTGAGCAATGAATAAATGGAGACTGGACAGTGGACTGACTGACTAACATAAAATGTTACAAGGCACCCATATTCCACAACATGTATGGCCCGGATTAATCTCAATCAAGCAAGGCCAAACAACAAAGAGAAAATCTCGCAAATTTTGGCTCAAATGCACAATGTCAAGCTTATTGCAAGAGGAAGGAAACGAACAACAAGGAGAGTGGACCACACCAGCACGTAACAAAATACAGAATTCATTATTAGTTTCAAGCCAATACACAAAAAACACTGCTTGTACCGTAGGGCTCATATTATTGTTGAAAACAAAACCATTACAAAAAATACGCATACGAGTTACGGTACTGACTCTATTACAAAACACCCCCTTCGTCGCATGTAGAATTCATTCATGACAATCAGTCTGGTGATCAGCGACAATTCAGGAAGTGATCTTATAAAAATCTTAGTCTTAAGATTGTCATCAGAGAATCTCAGGAAATACCATAGTTTTTATTGGAAACTCCGCACCGTCGCGCGCGAATAGGGACTGAATGCTGACAGCGAATCGTTTCATTTAGTTCTAATTTGAGCAAAGAAAAAAGTGAAGAAAATCCTATTTTTAATTTTTTTTATCTGGGTTAGGAACCGTGTATAGCACACAAGGGCTATATACAGTCCGATTATATGCAGCGAGCTCGCACGGAACCGCTCCCCCTTCTTTAGTCGCTTCTTACGACTCGCCCGGGGGGCTCAGGGCTACAATAAAACTCTTTGTTCCCCAGCCTGCAGAGGGCAAGCAAATCCAAAGAAATATACGTAATTTCCCCCCTTAAATTTGATATAAGCTTCTAAATTCGGCCTAAAATTGAGCTAATCCTCAGATTTTCTTTCAAAACACACATATCAATTTTCTGAAAGATGCTCAACTTGAAATGCGAAATTTTTACATTAAGCAGTCAATCTATTAACCGACTGGGTCATCCGTTTCCCTTTTTGTGCATTAATGTAGTTTATTTGAATGCACTTCAACCTTCTGTCTTTTCAACAGCCACCGGCCCAGTTTCTGAGTTTTCACAAGTGGCAGTGCCGCCGTTATCTTATCTCTTGTTATCCATTGGCAGAAATCTCGACATCATCCGACGAATCAGTCGTACGTATTTGTCTACCATAACTACCAACGATCACGTTTTTCGCATGGATCACGTTATTTGTGTGGATGCACTGACGGCAATTTGCGTGACCCAGATTTCCTGAGAATCAAACAATACACAGAACCACATCTGAAACTGTGAGTACCACTGAAGCACACATCAGCTTTGAAAACAATTGCAACTAATAACTGTTTCTTCAATGGAGAAGAAACTGAAGAGAATGACGCTGATTATAGACATAGCGCTGTGTAGTACGCTAAAATATAAAATCTAAATACACTGCAAAGAATTTTGACTGCAGGTGTATCACTATAATCTTTATTTTTATTCAACAAGCATGCAAGAAAGTTACGATTGAAATAAAATTCATATAATTTGCAACAATAGCAACTAATCTCTAAGACAAGTCATACATTCGGCATACTCACCCTTGTTCAAACGTTCATTGTCTCCCTCAACATCTACAGGGACAGAATCCTCCCTTAAGTCCAAGTTGGTAGGCAATCTAGAACGCTTCTCATCACAGCCACCTGAGAAAGAAACGTCCACATAGCCAGAAACTTTATCAGAGAATCAAAGCGTATCATGTTTATTGTTTAATGCTCACACTCACAAAACAATCATAACATAACTTCAGAAAACAGCTAACAGACGCTGTTAAAATTTTTCAATGAACATTCTAGAAGTGTTCCTTAAACAGCCCTGCACAACTACAATTATATGGATTTACAATCTGGTTCATACACATTACACTTACAATACAAGAGAATCAGAATCTGGATGGCACATTCATGATTGAATCCACTTACCCAATGATAGACCACACTCCATATAACAACCGCCATGGTCTCTGCTTTTATATCGTTCCTCCATCAGTGGTTGCGAGGCATTAGAATTACACCACCCTAAACAAACACACACATAATATACGATTTAATATTACTCAAATGTCAAAAGACTGGCATTTAACACACAGAAATATGAATCTAAATTAGATACAACATTTACGAATGTAGTAGCCTACAAAAAAAAATAAAGACAAACAATGTCTTTAATTAATGTATTACCACAAACAATGTCTTTAATTAACGTATTACCACAAACAATGTCTTTAATTAATGTATTACCACAAACAATGTCTTTAATTAATGCATTACCACAAACAATGTCTTTAATTTCTTCTGCTAAGGACTTCTTGTGTTCTGCCACATAACAGGTGATTGGCATCCAAACGCTGATGGCCTCAATCCTTCTTTTCCTATCTTCATACTATTCCTTCTCAAGCAGATTGTCAGTAAATCATACATATACATTTTCCATCTGGCTCTTTGCCCCACAGCCATTGCTTTCTTTGTTTTTTCAAGAAAGATTCATCAATCCCTCCCCTCATACATCAGAGGGGAGAGATGCGCACCATATAGCTTGTCGTACTCTACACTCTCGTTTTCACCTTGTCCTGATTTCTAGCCTTTCTTTAATGCCTCTTTTTAATCGCCTTTGTTATCTTCCAGTTTCTGCTCATGTTATCGTCTCTGTTTCTTCTTCTAGTTTGTTATTTCCCCAGTTCGGCTAATCTGCTCCATTTCTCTCTCTCTCTTACTTCGACTTTTATAACCCGATCTGCAAAAACTTTCAAACAGCCAGTATGGCGTCAGCAGATACACTTTGAATGGCTAAATGTTTCACAAATACGCTTGACTACCATTCCCTACTAAGTTTTATTGACATCATATTGCAGATATTTACCTCCACGTTGTCCAGCCATTGAGCTCTGTTCGCTGTCGTTGTCCTCTCTAATCGGGTTTTGTGAGTCGCAAGATGTTATCTTTTTAGGAGCATCGTTACACAAACAGCCATCGCAGCCTACCACACACAACTTGCCATTTATATTCAGTTAAATTGAAGATACATAATGAATCTAAAACAACACACAAATTAATGATTTCTAAAAAGGCACTGTTGCATTTATAGCATAGGGCCATAGGCTACAATGTGAACAAACACACAAATTATTGCATTTTAAATAAAATTATCCACAATGGGTCACTAGTTTCAGTATTCACAAAGCCACCACTGCTAGAGTAAAACACAACTGAATAAATAATTTTAGATACAAAGTGATATACTGTCACCTTTCTTGTGAAGATGCAACAGGCCACCCTTATTGCAAAGATGCAATAGGCCTAGGACTACTGCTAAAGCAGCTAGTCCCACAAACCCGCAGATGATGGAAATGTAAGCAGTGCTGAAAAAAAACAATCAATCAAAATAGAGCACCAGCATTTGAGAGCTTCGACATGAAATGACGGTATTATTAACATTGCTAATTCTTGTCAAGGCTCTCGCCTCTCGCATTTAAGTTTTGCATTTCTATGGACGCGCAATAAAATTGAACGCTATTATATAATAATATTATATCGTAACATAGGTCTAATAAATATACATACCGTACTGAGCTTAGATTACCGTAGTTAATTCGTTAGGGAACTGTGTAGGATTCATATTAAGTATACAACGATGTGGAAAAATTCATTACGCTTGATAGTTGCACCAAACATTTTTCTGCATATTTAAATCTGAGAAGGCTGGCTACACACGTCAACAATGAATGAAGCGTGTACACAAAAGCACGGACACTGGCACACAGAACTTATAAACAATTTACTTACTTCACTCCCACTTGTCCTGGCTGGGCATTGAAAACTTCCGATGTCGTCCCTGTCGATGGATCTGCATCACGCGTTGCCGCTACACGTTCAGAAAATGAATAAAAATAATAGAATCAATACAATACTACCATAAAAAAACTGCATTTATTTTTTCACATTTCTTACTTCAGAACAAAAAATACAAGCACATACGCAAATGGTATATGAAGTAACGAGGTTAGGCAAAAAGAGATAATATATCCCAGAGAAGGCTTGCGCCTATACCTATCCCCTAATTTTTATCTAAAATGCTCGTATAAATAAAGCGCAAGCTAGGAGTAAATGTTTTACAATTAGGAAAGCATGCTAAACAATAGCAATTAAGAAGTACTAAGACTACATGGAAGTATTCAACATTAGGCTTAAAAACACCAACCACAGGCCCAGAACACTGCGCGACGTCAATACTAGAAATATCAACATCAGCGCCCAATTCCATACAATAGTAACTTGCAAGAGAGATACCTGATGGGCTTCCCAGAGTTGGATCTGAGCTGAGTCTGTGTGATGAAGCAATCCTTAAAGGATTCAATGAGGAGGAAGACTCCACAACAGAAGTCGGCTTGCTGATCAGGGCCGGTAGTTCAGATGGGCAAAACACACGCACTGGTGAAGCTACATACAACACACACAGCGAGACACGAAAATTAATAAATATCGCTGTGCGACCAAACTGAATAAAAAATTAAATTAGACAATACAAAATATTGTAATTTTTATACATAGTTTAATTTTGACAACAAACAACTCAATAGCAATCTCATACCAATATCAACACATGACAAACTGACAAACATATGCTCACCTCAAACTACACAAACTGTAATTCAATAAAATAACTCCAATACACAAAACAAGGACTCAACACATTGCTGCAATCCTTTAAAACTGCTTCATACATTAAGTCACACACAAATTCTTTTGAAGTATTTCAGCTTTAAATTCACAGGCACAAAGAGAAATAAAGGCAGGCCCATGCTAACCTTCAAAAACCAAATCCTCCGGACAAGCGGACTTGATGCACTCGGAGGGGTTCTTGACGTCAGCGCCCCTCACCACAACGTAGCCAGCGGTATAGTTGCAGATGCAGACAACGTCTGTTATGCTCGTGCCCCGCGCATGAATCATCATCTTCCTCTTCACTGCACCACATGGGACCCAGTGGCAGCACCGCATCACTTTCTCTTCACTGCACTACATGGGACGGAGTATCAGCACCACATCACTATCTCTTCACTGCACTACATGGGTTAGCACCACATCACTTTCTCTTCACTGCACCACATGGGACCATGCAATATTAGCACCACATCACCTTTCTCTTCTATAAAATACAGCCCGTGATGATACACAGAGTGTGCTAGCCGGCAAGATATTCATTCAAGATACGTTGTTCAACTATTTGCGACCCAGGAGATGTGTTAAAACTTAAGATTTATCGCCTAAACGTTAGCATGCGAAAATTTTCATTGGGTCGCAAACTGGAGAACAACAGGAATGGTCTGTAATGACGCCTTTTGATGCCAACACCAACTTAACACTCAATTTACTACACAGCACTATACAACTATAGCGCGCCTGACTGCTGCACTAGAGGCCCCAGGTCATAATTCTAAAATGACTGATGATTCTTAGCTAAAACAACTAGATAATAAAAATAGCCACTAAAATTTAGAGTCCGTTTCGGTGTCAAGTGATGGAGGCAAGGCACACAGATTGGTGCGGATACCTACCATAACATATTCTGTGCAAGTGGCACTGCCACATGAAGTCGGAGGACTGGGACTGGTTCTGAAAGGAGCCGTCGTGGCATGGCTGACACGTGGCACGGCCCCCCTCCTCCTCACACAGCACAGCTCTTTGTCCTGTTCAACCAATCAGATAAAGGCCTTTACAAACCTCTGAGACTTTTCCGTTCAAAATTAATTCACGACAATCTGACATAACGTATCTTGAATTATAACTCAAAACTCACCTCAAACGTTAAGAAAACAATGATCTACCGGTATCTAATAGAGTAATGCGTCCTTGCGCAGTTCTACAGCTAGTCATGGATCTATGGTAGACCCGCTAATTGCGTTGTATGCAAAAAGGATGAACACACACACAATTTGAAAATTCATCTTTCTGAAATTCACTGTGTCAGGGCTAGGGTTAGAGTTAGGCTTAGAGGCAGAAAGAATTTAAATTAAAGGCTAGAAACAATTTTGTTTTAAATATACAATAATTACTGGTGACTATACCTGCAAACTTCAAGCAAATTTTCATTCAATGTCTATTTTATCCTGGCACCACAGTCATTGCAAATATTTAAGCAACAAACAGTTAGAATCATAATTATTACTCCGACATCAAGCAAAGTGGTACCTTTAGAGCACTCGGTGGACACGCAACATCGCTGTATTCCGGATTTGTCCACATGAAGCTCGAGGTCAGCGGGACAGCGGCTTAGCACGGCCTGCGGCGCCACAAGGCCCCACAAAGCAACGAGTGCCAAGTGAGTCGCACGCCTCATCTCCAAAACAACCAGCCTAACAGTGGGATAGGATATAATCGTAGACTCTGTCACATAAATTCTGTCGCAGAATTTATGCAGCAGTTTACCGTACATTCAAAAATAGCACTGGACAGTAAACAGCTTTTTATCACAACAGGTTTAGATTAATCCAGTGATGCGATTTAAAGCGGTGAGGCTTAATTTATGATCTAGCAGTAGGCTTATTATTGCGAGCCAATGCTTTACGGTTCTCTAAACAAAGATTGAACATATACTTATACATCTAAAATCAATCTATTTCAAATAAATATCAACACAAATGATTGCAGAATGCAGAGAGAAAGAATATAAGAGACTTCAATATGTGGGATTGAAAACTTTAGAAACGAGAAGAGAGAGCTGATATGTTAGAAGTATTCCAAATACTGAACGGACTCGAGGGGCTAAGGGAGGAAGATTAGTTTTTACTAGAGTTGTATCTCTAGTAAAAAAAATCTTCTTCTCTTAAAGGAGAGGGCATTCGATCAAGAGTCTGTCTTGACATTGACAAATAAAAACTACAATGATAGCTTTGAAAATCGCGTGTGCTCAAATTTGACGTCTTATCTGAAGAAATCGTAACAGGGTCTTGCTAAAATGACTAAAAGAAAATGACGAAATCGGTGCGCACAGATGCGGGAGGTTGCGGGAGCATGCGGACCGGCACCAATCGAATCCGCGACTTCCCCCTACCTTCCGCATGCAATGCGCATGTATCCGCGTGCGTTCGCAGCCGTCGGCATGACTTAATCATATGCGTACGGATGCGGACGCATGCGGATGCGTGCGCATTGCATGCGGAGGG
>JAQIWG010000292.1:0-37984 GCA_034695025.1 Chamaedrilus cognettii
CAGATTGCTATGTTTGTCGTACACTCATTGATATCTGTACGTCATCATGAAAATTTAGGTAATTATTAAGTACCGTACCAAAATAAAACAACATTTTAATTGGTGTTGAGATTATATAGAATGTTCAATATAAGAATCAATACAAACGCTAATAGAAATATAGATTCCATTAGATCTATCATATTTTATATTGCGATTGCTTTATCAAAATAACAAGATCTTCGTAAATTTAAAGATCTTTATTTTGAAATAACGAGATCTTTGTAAACAAGAAATAACGAGATTTTGTCAAATATACATCAAATTGGTAATCAGAGAACATCGCATAGTCAACTGTAGAAAGAGACACTATGCGTGATATTAGCAGCTTATCATCTCCATCATCTCTCATCCTTCTGATCCACGCCAGGTTTTTGTTCTCGCTGAGCTCACTTCATGATATTTTTGTACTTTTACAAAAATATGAATATTGAAGAAAAATAAAATATGCGATTCATTCTATTGAAATGTAAAACCAACTCATTTTTGATCCAAAACAGGTCATGTGTTTTATGAACAAATTCAATTCAAAAGGATTTCATAAAAGCAACTCATTACCCTTGCATATCCGCGTGGCGTCGTCGAGTTTATATCCGGGGGGACAGATGCACTGAAAGCTGCCAAAGTTGTTCCTGCAGTCGCCCCCCTCACACAATCGTGGCAATTCACGACATTCATCGATATCTACCAGCCAAATTTACACATGGCGTTCTTCATCAATTACTTGTCAGTTCATTCATCTTTATAAGGTAACTAAAAAACAACAGTCAGTGTTACAAGGTTCAACTAATTTTCAATGCATGGATCCAACTTCAATTCTAGAATTTGTAAATCAGGGATAATCACAATTTGCTGTTAAATTCGTAGCAATATTCGTTGCAAATTCGGGTCAAATATAAAAATAAAAATGTTTAAAACGACCGCTGGAAAAAGTGCTGGAAAAAAGGGTGCTTTTGTACGCTGGAATAATGTGCTGTGAATTTTGTACCTTCAGGCAAAGGGATTAATTGTAATTGACTTGAGCTTGAAAAATCTCAGACATAAGCCACATCAGCTTTTCACAATCAAAAGGGATTTATTACGAGCTTCACAACACACTTTGTATCAAGAACCTAAAAGATGAAATTTACCAGGTTACAACTTACAGATCAATTTGTTATATAAGCTAACACCTTTTTCTTTAAGTTGTGCTTCATTATATATCCATAATGAAATTAGCTCCATAATAACATCCATATGTCCATCATGAGTGGTTTAATAACAAAAACAGAAATCAAAGTTAAAATTTTGATTTTTTCTAAAGTAGGATTTTAGAAAAATTTAAGATCCTTAGGATTTGATAATATTGCATATTATCGCTAGATATAATTACTTTTAAAATTTTATTTTAAAGGCTCTTCAAAAAGTTTACAACGTACCTTCGATAACAATTGTGACTGGATTTGGTCTGAAGCCCGGACCATCAGGACACAAGTCATCATATTCCCCTGCAATTATAAAAACCAATTTTAATAGCTACTCCGATAGGGAACATATATTTGGGACAAATTTTCAAGTACAGAAGCAGAGATGCAAAGACTGACTAAATACTTTACATTATTATTTGTAGTGCATGCTATTATAAACAAAACGAAGGTCTTGTTTCTGTTCCTTGTTCTTATTACGATTCTTGAATGCGACTAAACTATACAACAGCGTCTGTTGAATAAATTAATTTAAATAATTACATTAATAATTACTAACTGTATTAATTCATTAATTAGTTAATTAAAATTAATCGTCTTCAAAGCGACTGAGCGATATAACAGTCGATTTTCATTTGTGAAATCACAATTGCGATTTCACAACTACGTCACTACACCTACACCTCTGGTGAAATACTGCTCCTACTAGCACATCTGTTTAGTCTACTTTCTCTACATATTGACCCTTTACTTACGGTATGTGTAATCTTAGCAAGTACAAATGTATTCAATAAAAGTACTCAATTGAAGACAAGGCAAATCATAGCAAGCAAAAGACTAATATCCGTATCAATTCACCATTGCGAGTTAACCTCGAGTTGGCTCAATCAGCGGATTGTGTGACGTCACGCTAGGCGTAAGAGATTGACAACGGTCACTCTCAACTCGCCGATTGACCAACTCGAGGTTAACTTGCAATGGTGAATATGTATATAAGAGACTGAGACAGTATGATACTATCTCTCTTTGAAAGAGAGGAAGTATAGAGCCGATCTGAGAGCTAGAATGGGGTTGGAGGTATTAGGGGAAATAATAAAAAAAAACTGACTGAGATAGCTGGAGCATGTTTTGAGAAAAGAACCGGACGATTGGGTGCGGAAATGCATGGATTACGAGGTTGATGAGAAAAGACATAGAGGGAGAACGGAAACGACGTGGAAAGACTTGACAGAGAAGGCCGTAAAAGGGAGGGATTAAGATGTGAGGATGATGCGACAGATAAGATAATGTGGAGGACGGGTGTCCATGGCTGCAAATGCTTAACCCTGCGTACAAATTACAACCCCACAACATACAACCCCTGCCACAAAACGTGTGCAACTGTGCATGCAATGCCGCGCATAATGTGTGCGTGCGTGTGAGGGAGTATCATGATAGCCTACTGGTTCCGTTGAGGGGGCATGGGGTGCAGGAGCCGGAGGGATCTGCCCAGCCGCGGCCCGCCGTGCAGCAGCAGGTGGCCCTCGACACGCCCCGGCCTAGCTCCTCCGTGCAGGGGCCGCGGCCCCGCACAGGCGGCTGTGCGTAGCACACACCGCGGCGCCCATCTGAGGGCACCCAGTGCGCGAGCTATGATCTGTGCTATGGACGGCATAGTACAAGTCTAGCTAGAGGTCAATGGAGAGGTATATATCTTAATCATATGGAGGTATCACATCCATAGAGGTATATATCAGAATCATTATCATATATCCAGCAATAATCACATATCGCGAGAGATCAAATACATGTTTAAATATTTACATTCAAATCAAGTTAATCAAAAACATTATTTGATATTATGATATTAAATAAGTTACAAATATAAAGTTATACCCATTGTTTTACAATGAAAACAGACAATTTTTTTGTTATTTGTCTGTTAAACTATATATAAGTGGGTCGTTCCATGTAGAAGTAGCCAGTGGTTGCCGTTTTTAATTTTTTGAGATATTACAAATCCGAGATAGACGTTTTGTAGGAAATTCTATTTCCAACACCTCTGGAAAATTTTGTAATGATGACGTCACTAACGTGACGTCAGGGAAATATCTAAAGCTTCATGGTATGGAAATTTCCGTTCAGTTAGTCATTGCGCGCAACTTAGCACAGCTTTCACAAACTTTACAAAGGGTCAACAAGAAATCATCAGGCCTAAAGTATACATGTTGCAGAAAAAGAATAGTCTTATCATACATTGAACAGTAATTTCAATGTGGAAAGTTCAATGTAGTAAACCCTACATTGAACAGTAATTTCATTTCTCACCAATTTTTGTGACAACGCCTTTGTCAGTCACAGCAATATGCCATCCAGACCGCTTGTTGTCAACAGAACGTGTTCGGCAGCTAGGACACCAACTTTTTACTGCGGATAAATTAAAGCGCTTGTACAGACACATACTGGCCGTCTTCATTGTAAATTTCATTCGTACTAAGGCCTTTGGCCCAAAGAAATCGAATTACTGCAAGCTGTTCTATTCTCGACGCAAACAGCAGCATCCTCGCCATGTTTTTTGTTTACCTGAAGTACTATCAGTGACGTCATCGTTACAAAATTTTTCAGAGATGTAGGAAATTGAATTTCCTACAAAACGTATAACTCTAATTTATAATATCTCAAAAATTAAAAAACCGTAGCGACTGGCTACTTATATATGGAATGACCCACGTATATATAAATTTGAATCCACAATCGGATTTGCTTTTGGAACAGTCTCTAGCTACGCTACTGGAGCGACAATCTTTCTTTGCGACTGTTTGATTGATATACATTATATATATATATATGACAAGACCAGACAAACAAGAGGTGTTATTTTCTTGTGCAAGATTGCATTTTTCACTTTTTTACTTTAACTCTATACTTTATGATAGAAAATAAATATAATAGAATATAAAATTTTTGCATCCACTACTCTCTATTAATTTTGCTCACATTAGTTAGTTAACATCAACAATTAAAGTGCAAAATGTGTGAAACAACAAGCTTACCTGGTACCGTAAGTAAAACGATAAAATTCTCCATCTGGGCCTTTGCCCCTACTTAACCCCCAAAGCAATTTCTCCTAAATCAATTAATTATAACTTAAAAATCATACTTACTTACGTAAATTGCACTAACAATAATAATGTTTCAAAACGCAACATACAAACCTTACTCACATACAGTCTACTAGAGTCACTAATCGCATGTTACCGATGCACCCTGTCCCGGCAGGATTGAGGCTGTAGCCGGGTGGGCACTCGCAGGCGTACCCTCCCGGCCTGTTCACACAGCGGCCGTACTTGCAGTTGTCCGGATTGGCGCATTCGTTCACGTCTGCCAGAAAAATGGATTTCAAAATATAAACGAAATGTTAATTTAGGAGCAAATATGAATCAAATGTATGCAAATCGTGCGCTAGAGTCCATTGTGTCTTCTAGAGTCTACAGTGGCAAAAATGCCAATTATCCAGTTGAATAAATGTTATGTGACAACAAACAAACATTTCAAGATGCATGATAAACAATGTGAAACTTTGAATGAACGTCTCCACAGTCACACAATTCAGTAAATTTAAATTTGTGCAAATCTTAATCGAAACAAGCTATCAATTCAATTTACTATTCCTTTACATCACATTAACAATTGGTATGTTATCATAACATAATTAATCAAATTATAGTTCTTTGGGCGTGGCCTATATTTTAGGGTCTTTCTGTGCGCGTGGTGTGGGTTTGTCCGTCTGAAAGCGCAACATCACGACGCAATGAGAGTTCTTTGGCCTACAACTTCAGCAGGATTGAGGTTAAGGCCTGCTTCCTCTGACGCGGACGTCACATTAGCTTTTTGACCAAAAAATATGCCTTGCCGATTTTGCAGGGCCTAGCGGCAGGGTCATAATAAGGCAGGGGTCTATGAGGCGGGGCCTGCCACTGCGAGGTGTAGGGCCAATACAGAAGTTGCCATGGCAACGAGTATTTGCCAATTAATGTTAACGTTTAGGTGCTAAAAATCGCTTCTTCTTTTGTCCATTCCATTATTTGTCAGATATCAACACTCCATTTGACGACATCACATTGCCAGACAGAGTTCTTCAGTAGGCCTACATGACAAAACAAGATATTTAATCTTGAATTAAGAAATAAATCAATCAAATACAAAAATAAGAAGATAATAAGAAGATGCGCGAAGTACCCGTGCAGTTTCCTCCAGTGACGTCAAGAGTGTACCCGGTGTTACAAACACAGCGAAACAAACCCATCTGATTCTCGCATCGCCCGTTCATGCAGAGGTTGCGGAACATGTCGCATTCATTGATGTCTGAAACGTGAAGCCACATCAATACGAGTTACCAATTGCATACAATGTATATATTATCATAGACTGACGGTTTATCATACGTTGGCAAGGCGCTGTGGTGTAGTGTTTAAGGCATCAGACTTCGAGTCCAGAGGACCAGGGTTCAAGTCCCCACGCCGGCAACTCTAAAACCATATGTTACATGCTCTTCGGCAAGGCTGCTAACTAAACACACAAGTCTCGCTATCTGCTTACCCCGTGCCAGATAATTATTCATTTGACTGGCGTCAGGAAGAGCATCCAGCCGTAAAAACTCAGCTCAGCAGTACTGATCAGGGAGGGCAAAAGCTTGTAAACCTGTGTGAAAACATATTACAATAACAGATTACACAATAAAAAGGAGGTTAGTAAGGTAGTATAAATTATCATACAAAGGTTGTTGACAAAGATTATTTACCAATAACTATCACAAACATTATTTATTCTGCGTGCGATGCAAAGTTACAACTTTACAAAGAATTATTCAGCTTATTTCTGAAAATTTTAGCATGAATGAGCCACTAAAATATAACAAAGAAGATACCTCAAAGCAAGAAATAATCAAGACAAACTAATTAAAGTAAGCAAACTTTTTAATAGTCACAAAATGCTTTTTACAAAGTTGTGTAAAACAACCGATCTATTTCAAATATGGATATTCATTCTAGATTTACACTCTAAGTATAATACTCGTGCGGAATCTGACCGACGCAAGACCGTTCCATGTCCTTGGAGGAGAAGCCCATGTCACACTCGCAGCGGTATCCACCCGGATAGTTGAGACACTGACCGTTGCTGCACAGACCCGGATTGATGGAGCACTCGTCCACATCTTTAAAACACGCACACAAACACACATGCACGCACTTTTTGTGGTCGTATTTCCCTTCCCGTTTACGTAGGAGTAGGCCATTTACAGCCATTGATACACACACTCTACTTTATTCTATCCGTCGCATCCTCAGGTCTTAATCTCGAAGGTTTCATATCCTGGTCTGTCAAGTCTTTTCACATCGTTTCCGGTCTCCTTCTATGTCTTATTCCATCTGTCACAATTCATACATTTCATACCACATCTTAAACACCTAAAAAGCAAATGTTGATTTGTTTCCCATCGACATCTTATTGTCTACATTACGCAAGACATATACGAATCAGATTTGAGTCCATTTACACAACATATCACCCAATGATGCAATTTAAAATTTATTTAGTCTTTAGGCATCT
The DNA here is from genome assembly GCA_034695025.1 of Chamaedrilus cognettii. Taxonomy (NCBI): domain Eukaryota; kingdom Metazoa; phylum Annelida; class Clitellata; order Enchytraeida; family Enchytraeidae; genus Chamaedrilus; species Chamaedrilus cognettii. Next base: position 6,813 of record JAQIWG010000292.1, read on the forward strand.
AATTTTCTGCACTGAAACGGTAAAGTAATTCTTACAATGAAATTTTCAGTAATGCTTACAGTTGATATATCTGATAAGAGATCAGTTCGCAGGTCTAAAAACTACAAATAGCCTACCTATAGTTTAAAACTTACACCAGGAAATAAAATGTTAGCTAATTTTTTCATCGAATTTCTTATAAAAATGCTTTTACAAAAGTAGCTGTATTATTAATTTCCTTGTTCACAACTCAGGCCTCGCCTCACTTTGCCTCGCCTATCCCGTGGTCTTGTTGACCATAAGGGCGTCATGCTGTGCAGCGATAAGGATCGTCTTCCACTTGCATACAATCCATATCCAGTTGGTTGTTTGTGCTCACACCGGTCCATCTACATTGTTTGTGCTCATACCGGTCCATCTACATTGTTAGTGCTCATACCGGTCCAGTCAGTTACGTTTTTCAACCAGGTTGTATGTGGTCTGCCCCTACCCCTCTTTCCATCCACCGCTTCTTGTATGATTGTAGCCGTGAGGCTACCGGCTCTATTTGTGTGCCCGTAGAACTGCATTTTGCACCTCTTCACCTTAGTCAAAAGTGGTTCTTGTTGACCAATGATCTGATTTTATTTTTCTGCCACTCAGGCACGAAATAGAAAATAAAACAATTGAACAAGCAAAATTTTACGGGATGCAGTCTAGATAGCAGAATGAGGCTCAAGAGGACAAGTGGAAAAATAACAAAGAACGAAAACCTATAGTGAGTCCCAAAAAATGGTAGTATCAAACTCATAGCCGTAACTTGCAAAATTTATGTTCTCTGAATTTCATAATTCATTCGTTGCTAGAAAGAGGACCCAACTTGACAGAAAATTTGACTCGTTTGTTTGCCTAAAAATTAAAATCGTAAATTTCTTAACCAAAAATGTCAAAATTACTTCAGTTTCTACAAGTTGCAAATACATACATTGCAAAAAAAATTACGAAATTTGCTGGAAATTCTAAATGCATGCATTATATGGCTCATCCAAGCGATTCAACGCCAATATTTATCCTAAACAAGCAATTAAAGGCCTATGTCATTTATTTTCAAATAATAGATTGATAATCGACTGCAGGGTGCAGTAGATTAACAATACTCGTTTGCCATCTGCCTGAGTAGGGAGATGGCAAGGAATCAGGAGTTGCGGGATAGCCACATCATTGGAAACGTCCAACTTGTGTTAGCAAAAGAGAAGTCCTAGGAAAGTAAACGTAAAACGCCAATGATGATGATGACGATGATGTTTGGAAAAGCGTTGGTAGTTGATTAATTTAGCCATACAATTATACCTCTGCAATCGTATCCGTTTCCCTCAAAGCCCTCGTCGCAAACACAGCGGTGACTGCCCGGCACGTTGACACAAGCCGCGTTACTCGCGCAGTCTCCGTTGTTGCGCAGACACTCGTTCTCATCTGCGCAGCAGGGCAACATGGAAGTGGAAATAAATATGGAGCAGAGTGCATAAAAAATTTGTTTAACATATTTGATACTGGAATTATATCGCGTATCGATGCAGTCGTTGTGGCTGGTTGCTTGACCTCGATTTGAAAAAGTGCTAATTCGCAATGCGCCGTTTAAGTTAATGGAGGAATTAAGATTTTTGGATTGCTTGACGATTTTCAGCAAATGAGAACAAATATCACTGAACTCTGGGCACAATTTCGGCGGAATTTCGGTGAAATCCTTTGGGTATATACCTTAAAAATTCCGTTGCAATTCTGCCAGAATTTCAGCCACAACTTCGACGGAATCCTTTAGGTATATACATTTAAAATTCTGCCGAATTTCCGCAAAAATTTCCGCCTAAATTTCGGGGGAATATTAACAGAATTTTGTGGTATATACGCAAAGAATACCGCCAAAATTTCAGAGGAAATATCGACAAAATTTCGCTGGAATTTTTAGGGTGTGATACTATCTGTATTATTATATTATTCTAAGGACTTCATTAAAAACGAAAAAAAAAATGGACTGCGTTGCAACCCAGAGCTTCCCAGGCAAGTCATTAAAGCGACTAAAGAAGGGGAAGCGGTTCTTTGCTGCCTCGAGGTACTAAACCGGACTGTAATAGTCTTTGTGCCACGCACATTCCTTAAACTTTAAAATTCACCCACCGATGCAGATGAATCCATCTCCGGTGAACCCGTGGTGGCAGGAGCAGCGGTACGACCCCTGCGTGTTTGTGCAATCCGCGTGCTGCGCGTCACAGCGGTGCGCACCACTCACACACTCGTCATCATCTGCACACAAGCAGCACCGCTACTGCGCGTCACAGCGGTGCACGTGCGCACTCATAATCATCTACGCGCACACACTGTGATAAACTAAACTACTACAAACATTGATTACCAACTTCCAATATCAATAATTTGGCAGTAATTGAATCAAATTCATCAAACAATTTAAATTCAATTTTTATTATAGCAGTTAATCATTCTCCCTTAAAAAGCAAATATTTGTTTATAAATATCTACATAAAGCCTCTAACCACTTTACTGAGGATTTTCTTGAAATGCATTCACAAGATGACGTATTTTCATGCTTTTAGCTGTTTCTACAGTACCGTGGAGTGAACCAGGAATTAGTGAATAATGGGAGTACCAGAGCATCCAGGCTGTCCCGGCTTCAGTGAATACCCCACGCCGCAGTCACAGACGTACGAGCCGTGAGTGTTTCTGCACGCGCCCGGGTGACACGCACCTCGACTCACCACACACTCATCCACATCTACAAGTCGATAACCCAATAATATAATAGTCAAAAATTAATTGAGATCTTTTAAGTATTAAAACTCGTTAATTAACGTGACTTAACGTTAATAATCGTTAACGTTAAATAACGTGTTTAATGTAGTGGTCTTCTGGTTCAACAACAGTCACACAAAATGTGTTTGAACAAAATGCAGCATCAGTACTGCACATAAAAAGACATGAAAAAGCAAAGAAAACTCAGCAAATACTTCGATGACTTTTCAAGAATGGGGAATAGCAAAAACTATCCACCGACTGGTGTCCTTGACAGAAAAAAGTTCAACCAGGGGGCAAGATCTGCAAGTCATTAGACTTCCAAGTCATTAGTCGACATCCATCAATCAGAAAAATATAAATATTACAAATAACATCATAAAACATACATCATTAAAATATCCATAACAAAATATTGGCTTAGATTTCATTGCTAAAACATTTACAGAAGGGTGAAACTCCAATAATGATATAATCCAATATGTCCAACCAATAGCAGTATACAAATGTCCTTTGAAAAAATATTTTCCATAATTTCTTTCAGATTTCTTTAATTAACCAAAAAACTCAAATTGAATGAAGGATGCATTCTAATAGTCAAAAACACACCGTTGCAAGACTTTTGATCGGTAGAGGGTGTCAAGCCGCTTGGACAGGTGCATCGATGGGACCCAGGCAGGTTGACACATTCCCCTCCAAGGCAGATATCAGGGTTTGTCACACACTCGTTTATATCTGTAAACAACGCCCGAAGTAAATATCCTTTCAAAATTTTCAATAGGCCTACTAGTTGTAAATGAATATTCTGTAAATATTGAAAGCTGCTGAATTGAAAACCATAATTTTGTAACCTTCAAATTTAATTGCTAAATGAATGTCAGCCGTCATGAAACGAAAGAAAGAAGTCTTAGAAAGGAGCTAACTAGATGCGCCGGCTCTCATGCACAGAACACAGAACCTGACCTGCAATACTATTTGCTACTACACACGGTCCTCACACTACAAATCCCTCCCCCCTCGATCAGTTTTGTTGATTTAGTTACATTCAGCCATTAAAAAGTTTTGATATTTAAAATGCACACGTATAACATCACACCAATCTAACAAATCCAAATTGACAAAAAAATCATAACAAATTAACATTTAATTAACTAAATTTTACAAATTTTCACTGATGTCTAGATTTTTTGGACCAGATTTACATGTTGTGAACCTTTATTCCTAACTCTTTTCTCTGATTGTTCCGCCAGTTCCTTTTTGACAGCTTACAGAGAATAATTAAAGTCAAACCGACAGACCCTCGCAGGTCCTCCGGTCCGGTTTGAGCACGTAGCCGGGGTGACAGCGACATTCAAAGCTGCCGAGCGTGTTAGAGCAGATCGTCGCGCAGCCGCCGTTGTTTGTCCGACACTCGTCCACATCTGAGCATGATAGCCAATGCTTGTTGCAACTATTCGCAGCCAGTAAATGAAGCAACCATGAAAGGGTAGCTAAACAAATGGCCGATATGGTTAAAACCCATGCTCTAAAAACATTTACTGTATAATGCAATCTCAAAAAGTTTACGATAAACATAGTGCGAACCAAAATATAAATTAGAATAAGTGGATGCTGCTTTCTTATCCCGAAAAACCACTCGGGCAACAGTTGGGCTGGTCTACCCTGACAGGACGACTTGGAGGGTGCAGGCCTGTACCCCACATCACACACGCACTCGTAGCCCCCCATGAAGTTCTCGCAGTGCCCGTTGGAGCAGATGCCGCTGTCCGTCGAGCACTCGTCGATGTCCTTGCAGGCTAGGTTGTCGGCGCTCAGCTCGTGCCCCTCGGGGCACTGACAGCGGTAGCTGCCCACCGTGTTGACACAGTGCCCGCCGCGGCACAGCAGGTGGTTGGCGGCACACTCGTCTATGTCTGTGGAATGCATTGAAATTTTTTATCAATTGTTGTAATATGTTTAAATTAAAGACACGCTTTTAAATAAATTGTTGTAATAATATAATTTATACTTAACTTCAGAACATGCTTTGTGAGTAAATTTTAGTACTAATAGAATGTTTATCATAATGTACTACTAGGGTTATTCGTATGGTTATGGTCTATTTATTGATGTGTGTAGCTGGGGGCTGTCTTGCTTATTTCGTGCCAAACTTCGGCGAGCGTGGGCTGAAATACGAGTTCACCTCCCAGGAGATCGTTCAAGCTGCGGAAGCAGAAGTCGTTGCTGACAAAATCCCGGTCAAATTGAGACGGTTGACTATCTTCCGCGAAGCTGGCCGATATCGTGTTAATAGACTGAACGTGCGCGGAACTCGTTTTCAATAAACAGAATTTCTTTTATAACACAATTTCGTTTAGAACAATATAGCACTGCTTTCCTCGGCCTAAAATCAGTCCTGTCGCACAAGTCGCGGTTCCTTTTATAGCAACACTATTTAGCTCTACCGTGCCCATCTCTGCTATTGGCCGGAGCCTAATTCCTAGACCAATTGCAGTCAGACTTGTAGCGATGGCCGGCTTACCATTGTCTGGTACAATTTAAGCGCCTACGACCGGTTACACGTAGCAATGCGCCTGCCAGTCTAGCTAGCCTAACAACCTAAACTTCTTAGGCCAATGCAATGTTTGTTTAGTTCTTAAATCGTCCTATCATTATTAATCTATATTTATCCATCCCTTTACAATAAAGACACGCTTTTAAAATAAATTGCTGTAATAATAGAAGTTATGTTTATTGTAAAGACATTAACAGAATAAACAACAAAAAAGGCATTTAGATGATTCAGAAGAAATAAATATAACTATGTGTATTCTTTAAAATTATTGTGTCTTCGTAGCACTAACCCATGCTAGGTAATATTATGATAGCCTGTGAAATCATTTTTTGACTAAAAGAACAAGAAATATTCATGGTATTGGTATATGTCCGTCAGCAAACGCTTTTAAAAACTTGAACATTTTCAATTTAATCGAATACCCTATTGAAATGAGAGGACCCCATTTAAGACGAAAATGACAACATAGAAAGGATGTAGTGCACTATTTAATTTTTGCGCATTATTCAGGCGTGAGTCAGGTTATTAGTTAAGTTCTCACCCATGCACATAGTCATCATCATAACGCTCTCGAAGCCTGGGTTGCAGACGCAGACATAGCGGCCCGGAATGTTCCGACAAACCCCATTTGCACAGGAACCGGGCGAAATGCGACACTCGTCGATGTCTAGACATTAGTATAGAACAAGTAGCTACAAATGCAAATGAAACTTGACAGAAGGATTTGAAAGCTAAAGGATTAAGATGTGATCCTGCCACGGATAGGTTAAAGTGGAGGGAGGGTGTCCAATCTGTCCATGTCTGCAAATGACCTGCCTCTGAGTAACCGGAGAATGCGGCCACAAAACGCATGTGCGCGCATATATGTGTCATAAAACCTATATAATTTCTAAACTAAACGCTGTTCTAACAAGAAAATTCATGAAATCGTTCATCAAATCCTTTGAACTCAATGAATTCTGTGGGCACACACGAATAGTTTTTATACCGAATAACAGAGCCTATAGGTGTGGTATACACTTGTTGACAAGCATAATAATCTTCATTTTTTGTTGTTTAACGGCACATCTACTCACGAGGGTCATTGTAGTGCCAAACGATGATATAGTGTTATCTTGCGTCACTGAAGTCAGCTATACGGCGCTCAGAGACCAACCCCGGTCGGCTACCGAAGTTAGCCCTGCGTCGCTGAACTGCTTCAACTGCTCATTTACCGCCGACCTCGGAGGCATGGAGGGGTGAGATTGGCCCTTTACATCGTCCATGCACATGGGCGGATCCAGGATTTGTTAGTGGGGGGGATGATTAATATCTAAAGCTGTACATGTCTACTACATTTTCTTTCCAAAACGAACTCACGAGCGAGGGGGGGATGTTGACAGAACTTTTAGCTACATCGAATCGATCGATCCAATTTATCCAACACACACATTTTTACACCACTCATTGGTACATCTACATATATTTTATAAACTTTTTTATTACCAAAAAAAGTTTTTTATGCTGGTGGGCGGGAATGCATCCCTCCCATCCCCCCCTGGATCCGTCCTTGTCCCTGCACATTTTCGTAGGCCTACACCCCATGAGCGCACGTTGCTCCCCCCACTGTGAAGAGGCCGCGCATCATGGTGCTTCCCTTCAGTTTTTGAAGCGTCACGAAGCCCATTGGGCGGAATCTCTATAGTAAACTCTCCTTAACCATAAGTGATCAAAAGCTATGATACATACAAGGATAATTCAACATGGCTGATTAGGAATGCTAAACTGTTTTGGCAATTCAAGTAGTTTCTAGATACAGAAATAAAAGCAAGCTTGAACCTGTGCAGTTGAGCCCGTCATCAGTGAGATCGAATCCTTCGTTGCACGTACAGACAAAACTGCCGACCGTGTTGCGACAGCGACCGTTGAGGCATATGTCCGGCACGACCGAACACTCATTTATGTCTGCAACAAAAAATCAACATTTTTTATTAAATCCAAAACCACGATAGATGCCTCAAATTTCTGCCAGGCGTCATTGCTGATGTTGCAGCGCCCTCGCAGCACCTTTCACAATCTTTCCCCAAACCTCCCGGTCCTCCACTTTTCTCACAATAGCCTCCACTGGTAGACACGTCACACGTCCAGCTCGTGATGCTATCTTCATATTTCATTCCCAGCCCCCACGTCCACGCTTCCCTTAACACTTAACTGCAATACCGTTTTCACCAGGTTGTCGCTAGCTCTGAGCCCGTGCCTGAAGAAAGCCGTTTTCCTTTGTACTGTGAAACTCGTCTATTCTCTGACTATTAGCACGCCTTTTAAAATGTTCGTGTTGGTCCGTTTCTCAGTCCAACTAGCCTTTAGCAATCTTCGAAAGATACAATAGATGCAATTGAATTTAACTACGTATACCACACATCATTGCTGTTCTGTTTTCTTTCGAATTTTATGACACGTTTAGGCAGTAGGGGACATGGCTAGCTAATGATGTAATTATCATTATTGAGTAGCATAATTATACGGATGACGGCCCTTCTGTCGCTCCGAATGAATCATCCACGTTTGAGCAATCAAATTATATCTAGCAATTCCCAGAAAAAATGGTTGCCAATATAGACTTTGTAAGAATTCTCATGAAATATACTGGAGTAGTTACGATGACTTGATGATAGTCGATATATCTGCGTAATGTATGCGTATTGCATGCCGGATGCATCTTTGAACAAAATTTCTAAATCAACTATTGTAGCATTTCACATCAAATGTATTTGAATAAGATTGCAGAGTAGAAATTTACCAGTGTACACTCCATCCTCCCCAGGTCCAAATCCAGACCCTTTCGGGCATAGCTGTTTGAACTCATCTGTCGTAACATCAAAAACAATTGAAATAACCCCCAAAAAACACAACAGAACGCCTTGATTTAATTGCAATAATTATACAAAAAATTACTCAAATTTCTGGTTTCATAAAATTCTTCACAAATACAACACATATTGACGTTCTATTCTATGATTTTTTAAATGCACATTTGCAGTATCAATAAACAATAAGTAGGGCCATTGATGTTTTGCAAAACGCCATGCAAAGAGATACGTCGCAGCAGCACAACGGTCCCTAAAATACAAAAGGCAAAACAAAACATTGGCGTTGTGGCCGAGTGGTCTAAGTCGCGGAGCTCGGATTACGAGCGCAGCAGTTAGTCGATTTGAAACCCGGCCGCGACAAAGATTTTGAATCACTTTGTGCACCCTTTGGTAAAGGTGGTCAAAATTTAGTTAGCCACAAGTGTTTGTAAATTAAAAGAAAATAGGTCTGCAGCCCAGAGCTTCCACAGCGAGTCATAAAAGGCAACTTAAGAAAGAGGAGCAGTTCCTTAATTGAATTCAGACACTGAACCGAACTATAATCATCTTTCTTAATACATACAGTCCTCAAACTTCTAAAAAGCAAAGCCCCCAAGAAATGTATCAATGTGGTTATCACAGCAAAACGTACCCGAGTCCCTACGGGGGCAGGGCTGACAGACTCGGCCCCAGGCCGCACCGGTAGAGCAGCAGCAGACAGACTTCACAAACACCCCCTCGAGGGGCCTCTCACAGCGCCCCCTGGTGTAGCCAGCGTAACACGTCTCCTCACGCATATCTGGGTCAAGTCAAACATATCTGGGTCAGGTCACACATATATAGGTCAGGCCACACACTTCTGCGTCAGATCATGCATAGAAAGGCGAACTCCATTGGCATATCTACGAAGATTTTGGCAATCCGACGGTTGACGCACTAACATGCGAATTTACCAGAGTAAAGTTGCAATTTACCCATAGTGAGTTTACCATAGTAAATTTACTACAGTAAATTTACTATGATAGATTTACTATGGGAAAATCGCTACTTTATCATGGCAAAATTTCCATGTTAGTGCGTCAACCATATACAGGATCGCCAAAATTGTGATATTTACAAACGCAAGTTTAATAGATTCAAGACTAACTATGTCGTACAAACTTTTTACAGCATAGCGTTCACACAAAATTAAGCAAATCATAACTAGCAGCAGTACAGGTTAAGCTACTCCAAAAATATCTGTAGAATAATTAAAATAATACAGTTCACTGCAAAAGGGCGACATTGATGTATGGTACTCAAACGTACACAAAAAATTGACAAATTATTTGTGAAATATTTACTTTAAAACACTACAATATAAACATCATCAGCACGTGAACGAAAGCTTTCAACAACATCATCAAATCCATTAGTGAATATATCAACATTTAAATGGTCTGCAGTAAAAATGAGATATTGAAGTAAGAGAAAGAAAGGGTGGCGAACCGAGACATTTCATGCCGGTGGGGTCGAGAACGAGGCCCGGGGGACACTGGCACCTGAAGGACCCGGGCACATTGACGCACGTCGCCCCCCCCTTGCACATGTCCGGAAACAGCTGGCACTCGTTGACATCTGTCACACATGACACACAGTACTTCTTTTACATAGACATTTCATCCTTTCGCATTTGCTACCGGTACTCCAGTTCATGACAAAATACAATTTCAATTACCACAACTCTCAATGTCACATTGATGATAAATAATAGAGATGTTTCACTGATAATGCCTACACTGGATACCACTGGTTAATCCAGAGTACTTGAATATTTGCGGAATATAGATTTCACACAAGCGTGTGATACTCTAGTCTATCCAATTATATAGAATCACGGCGATTTTAATGTGAAACACAATATTAGAGGGCAGACTACAACCACTGTGTCTTCATCCAATGATACTACACTGGAAACAGAGTTGAGAGTTTGACAGAGAGTTTGACAGAGAGTTTGACAGAGAGTTGAGTTTAAAACAGAGAGAGTTTGAGACTCTTATCAATATTTCTGTAGTCTCAAAGTCGCAGTCGCAAAGTCGCAGTCGCAAAGTCACAGTCGCAAAGTCACAAAGTCGCAAAGTGCATTTTAGCTCAAATATCCGACTAGGACAGACTTAGACCCACGCGCAGCATTGCAAGTTAACTGCCGGCTAACTACTCAATCAGCGGATTGTCTGCTCGGAAAGCGACTTTGTCAAACGCTTAGGCAGGCCTATGCCTAGTATGATGTAACTTTTTAACAGATAATCTGACGATTGAATCAACTGGCAGTTATCTCATAATCGTGGATATGGGCCTTAGTATGGTTTGGGTATGTTGTCCATTATATTGATGTCTATAGTCAAATTAAAATATTATGACAGTGCCAGCTAAATCAGATGCATACACAGGCCATTTTTGTGCAACCCTTTAGTACAGTGAACCTTAGTTTTTTGTACATTTCTATTTTATTTTTTATTTTTTGGTCTAATGTAAGTTTTTTTGTAGATGTCATGACAATACAAGCTCAATCCAATTTATTAATTTTTTTATTGTAGTTTGGGGACAGTGTGTAGCACAAAGACTATGCACAGTTCGGTTCTGTGCAAAGGAGCCCGCACAGAACCCCTTCTTCAGTTGCCTTTTACGACTCGCCCGGGAGCTCTGGGCTGCAAGCTAGTTCTTTATTCCAGAGCCTGCAGGGGGTAGTTCAATCCGGTGCATCCATATTGATGTTCATATTGCTTATGCTTATTGCAGTGAAGCAAAGCTTTTTGAAACATGACATGATATCACAAGGCAACCTGTAAAAAATGACACTTTTCATGTAAAAAGAAAATTTGAAAAACGAGGATACCAAGCCATTCCGCTTACCTACACATACGCCCCTCTGTGCCTGCCATCCTCGCGGACATGTTCCATCTGGAAAACAAGTCACAATTGCTAACTACGGAAAATTTTAACTACTGTATGGTGCCTTCAACAAAATAATTTTTTTGGCTTTTGAACACTTTAAAACTACCTAAAAACCTGTTTCTTGTTCAATTTGTGTCTTTGATAACTTAACAACTCAATAACACGTATCATAATTTATAATAATAATAATCCATCCAACAAAAGAATGATACCACTCGTTGAAAACCAATCCGAGTTCTATGGTATGGAATCATATGCAATCAATTTGAAAAAATCCATAGTTTACTATGGTTGATTCTAACAGAGTATGCATGCATACTAACATATATAGCATTATGAGTCACAAAAAAAGTCTATAGCCGTTTTTATTAAGCTCATGTAATTTCATGCACATGTTGAGTGCATGGCCACATTGTGACATTTGTCTTTATTTCTTTATTTATTTTGTGTCTTTCGGCTACACTTTGTGTGAACTGAAATGAATCATGGTGGTCAGACACGTTACCGGGTCCAACGGTGGGAACAACATGTCCGAACGGCCCGTCGGTGGAGGGGCCCGCGCTGGGGCAGGTCTCGCAGGGACTGCCCCAGCCCATGCCGACTGACGAGCAGCACTCTGCCTTGGTGACGTCAGAGCGAATCTCGTCCTCACAGCGCCCGTTGTGCACCGTCATCCAGCACGCGCCGCGCCGGTTATCTGACAACAAATCGTCTTCGTCAGTGTTCGCCACATGGAAAGTCTTTGCTGTCCAAACCCTCCAGCGTAGCCGCTCCTCGGTCCTTCTCTTCATCTCTGCATACGACTCCTTCTCATGCAGGTCGTCTATCATATCAAAACTGGGCCTTCCAGGTCGTCTCCTGCCGTCCATTCTTCCCTCTATTGCATCTCTCAACAATTCCTTATTCCTCTTCTCTAATTATGTGTGCATTATCTAATTATCTAATTATATGTGCACTCTATTTTTTTTTTTTATTATCTGTGCAATCGTTGTCCTTGATTTCCTCACTCTTCTCAATACCTCCTCAGTTGTCATCTTCTCTGTCTAGCTAAACTTCTCTATTCTTCTCAACACCCACATATCCTTGCACATGCCCCTCTTCTTCACAGGTCGCCCTTCTTCAGAGCTCAAGTTTCAGCGCATTGGTACAGACCAAACCATTTCCCATACTATCCTCTTTTTCACTTTTCTGTTCAACTCTTTAGTCAACAACTCCTTTCCCCTGCCAAGGGCATCCTTTGTCCATGGTTACTTCATAACAACAAATGGGACGGCCAGTTTGCCTTAAATGTTGTTTGTTTTTCTTCGAACTAATTCCAATACCAGTTGACATTTGATCATGCAGGAAGCTTCTGTGTTGCAAAACTTTCAAACCACTTCAAACGATAAAACAACATAGATATGGTTCCAGATATCGTTAAATTTTTGTTGAACAAATTAAATTAAATCTGAAATTTTAATTGAAATGTTCATTGATATGTTTTTAATCAGAACTTGCAGAAAAACGCTCGCATACAAGTAGCATCGCTGGTCAAATGGGAACAACGGTTTAGGTTCACATGTAGTCACATGTATGCCCACGTATAGGCGTAACGAATAGGCCACATAATACAACAACTTAATTAAGTAACAAGAACTTAATTATCAATTTAAATCTTTATTTCATCCCTTAACCATACACCATAAACAAGCAAGCAAACAAAAATTCTTAATTAAAATTAATAAAATATACATATACTCTTGAAAAAAGAAATGATTGAATGGCAGAAGAAAAGTTTAGCCCACATTGAACCATTCTCTGATGCAAAACACATGAAATATTGATATGCGACTTCCAAAAATGTGTTGCAGTACAATTCAGAGTGTGCGACATAGCGGACGTCGACCCACCGAAACAGGTAGTCCCGGCGGAGTCGAGCGTGGTGCCCGGCACGGTGCATGTGCAGCGGAAGCTTCCGGGCACATTGACGCACGCGGCGTTGACACACGGCCGGTCCTCCGCGCACTCATCACGGTCTGCGCAAACATGGCTAAACGGGTAATGGCACCCGGCAAGCTGGGGAACAAAGACGTATTGGCTTGCAGCCCAGAGCACATTCGTCATGGTCTGCGCACACACGCGACTACACAGGTAATGACCCCCTGCAAGCTGGGAAACAATGAATTGGCATCCCAGGACTTCCCAAGCGAGACGCAAAAGGCAACTGAAGAACGGCAGCGGCTCTGTGCCTGCTCTCTTACGCAGAACCGGACAGTAATAGTCTGTTGCTACACAAGATCCTTATACTACAAAAAAAACACGTCTAACGATTTACTAATGAACATATACCATAGGCCTCAAATAACGAAAAGTCATGAATACATTGTTAAACTGCTTAAAGCCCGGTTTCTTACAGAAATTACAACTTTAAAAAGCACCAACATCGCATCATAATTAGCTCCTAAATCTTTCGCCTACAACATATCTACAATATGTACATTACATATACATGTTGGCCTATTACACGCATGCACGCAAAACATCGACGCAAATACAAATTAACCACATTTTGCAAATAAGGACTAATTCTAAATCGATAGAGGAGTACGCTAAAACTGCTTCACATTTTTACACGTTGTTGCTAAATCATTACGTATCTCTGTAAATGTTGGCCTATCCTTCTCCGCTTAAATTTTTCTGCTCCAATCAGTTTAACTCTCCGTCATTCTCTTTTCGTGATTTAATCATTTGCGCTGTCAAGTATAACTTGCTTGATGCCTTATGGTTATGGTTACATCGTCATGCAATAGCTTGCCTCCTAATTGTATTGCAACGCAATTAAGACTCGGCAAGCGAGTACCGGTAACCAAATACCGTATGCTTAATTAAAAGTATGCCATGATGCTCACCTTCTTTCGCTTAGCCTTGACAACGCACTACTTAATAGTCATTATAAAAAACATAAATACAATTAATTACTTGACAAATTTTACTGACCGTCATACGAGCGGGCTGCCACACGCAGGTGTCGCTATACTCGCTAGCCAATGAGCATCAGGATAGTTTGTTATTCTAGTTGATGACAGAAAGGGCATCCGGCCATAAAACTCAGCTTCAATATAAAAGGTCAACCTGTGTTACATGGACACGGTGTTACAGGCTTGTCTGTAACACATTACAATGGACGTTATAAACGAAGATAATCATTATCATTATTATTATGTTCAACAACACAAATACTTGAATGCCAGAACCTTCACAAGCCTTGGTGCTTGGGCTGTACTTGTAGCCAATGGGACACGTGCACTGATAGCTGCCCGGAGTGTTCCTGCAGTGACCTCTGTCGCACAGCAGGCGGTCCACCGCGCACTCATTGATGTCTGAAACAACATGAAATCCGATACGTCGGTGAAAACTCACACTATGCAAATGCATGTTCACGTTCTAAATTAAATTAAAAAATATATACTAGGAATTTGCTGTCTTTATTCATAACAAAACTAATACGGCAAATGAGTTTGCTGTATAGGCTAGAAATCATAAACCAAGATTGATCTGTTGAGTTGATCACAATTCAAGATCTTACTTGAATTGTAACATGTGAGTTGTAAAAGTGACTGATTTGGACATCAGTCACTGATGTCCAAAACAATGATCATGCGTTTTATCAAGATAAGTTTTATATAGATGTCATTTCCTCAATTTCATTCCTTAATGTTTGCGTGTATTTTGATCAATATGTTTACTGCGTAGTTATGAAACCAAAGTGTGCAGTTATAAATCTCAAATTAAACATTACGCCTATAGTTGATGTAAGGTTTTGTTATAACCGCACATTTTTGGTCGAAAATAACCTTTTTCTCAACTTTTCTCCCCACCATGATTTAGCCATGTTTGGATTTATAGCTACACATTTACTTAATCTGTGGTGGTGGCACCATTCGGATCCGTGACGTCGGCTTATCGTACTTTTGATGTGCTTCTTATACCAGCACTACTAACCAGCAGCTGAAGGCGAATGCATTATGGCACGCTCACATTACATCTTGCTGCAGATCTTGCTGCAAGGCGCGTGTTCCCGCAAGTGATGGTTATATCTTTACGCGTGTTCCCGCAAGAAATGCTTACCATATAACACGTGTTCCCACAAGCGATGGTTATATGGTGGTTATGTGCAATATAATAATGATTAATGGGAAGGCGATGGAAAGATGTAACGTGAACACTAGCGTGTTCCCGGGAGCGTCGCCTTCCCGCAAGGTGCGTGTTCCCAGTGGCCTTGCGGTAAAATGGCTCTTCCCGCAAGAGACCCGGAAGAGAGCTGCCAAGAGAGGCGCAAGATGCAATGTGAACGTGCCATTAGAATCTTACTATCCAATAAGTATAAAATCTTAACAAATCACTTTTGCAATACAAAATTTTAAAATCATGCAATTAACATTAGACCAAAAAAAGGAATCTATTTTACCGGAGCAGATTTTTCCTGTTCTGTCCACTTGATAGCCAGGATTGCAGATGCATCGGTAGCCAGGCACGAGATTCTCACACGCTCCGTCAGGGCAAATATTTGGATTCAGTGAGCACTCATTGATATCTGTCACACAAAATAAGATACTGCTTTATTGAAAGTCATTCAAATCTATATCGAAAAGCATTTTAAAAGCACTTTCATTCACAGTTATAGCAATATCTTTAGTAACCGAACAGTAAACACGCATATGAAAAGAAAAAGAAATGCAAATTGCATACCAAGTATTATAAATATGAAAATATGTTAGTACACGTACAACAAAAATTAATGTTAACATTGATTGAAGCATTGATTGGAAGGAGGCGGTAGAGAGCGATATGAAAGAGCAAGGCATGAATAGCGAGATGGCAAAGAAGAGAGAGTTATGGGGAAGTCTCATCGTGAAACATCCAACCTGTGCTAGCACAGAAAAGTGGCCGTGAGACGTAAATGATGATGATGATGATTGATCAAGCATATTGGTACGACCCTTCAGTGGGTGGATCACTAACCATCGCCGCCGTTCGTCATGCCTGCCCCGTGCGGACAGAGCAGCTTGTGCTCCTGGGTGTTGCTCGGGGGGCAGGCCTCGCATGGCTGCCCCCACCCGCTGCCCACGGGGTCCATGCCGTCCGCCACGCAGCAGCACGTCGACTTAGTGACGAGCGACCCGAACGGGCTGCTGCACTGGCCGCCGCGTGAGTAGGTCGAGTAGCAGAGCCCGCGACGCGTGTCTGTATGTGTGTATGTATATATATATACTGTATGTGTAACGCATCAAAAAATGTCATGCAAAAGGAGATGGAAAAAAATAATTTGCTTGAATCGTAAGTGCGGGTGAATTTTTTTTTCCTGTTCTGTCAACTTGGTAGCCAGGATTGCAGATGCATTGGTAGCCAGGCACGAGATTCTCACACGCTCCGTCCGCGTAAATATTTGGATTCAGTGAGCACTCATATATGTAAGTATCTGACACACAACCATGCAGATTTGGGTTCATCGCTGCGTAACAATGTGATTTCACTGATCGCCGTCCCGAGTTTCCTCTCCTCTGTCCTCGCTGACGATTCCACCGCCAGACCCACCACCCCACTGACGGTCACCGCAGGCACGAGCGCCTTCTCCCCCCTCACGCGTACGCTCAACAGGGAAGGAAGCAGTGTGCTGCTGATTTTTTTCCCCCGAGTCTGACAACTAGAGACTCGACTTGAAGGCCTCTCTTCTTAAATCGAATAAATACTAACGGCACTCGTTTCAAACAACAATAAACTCATACCTAATATCTACACTGAAAGACAAATTATTCTTCCAACTTAGAAAAATTTATCTTTCAAAATGTATATATGTGAAATACGCCTTTGTAGGAAAATTAATTTAAGTTACAGTGCAATTAAGGAAGGGAAAATATTCTTTCTTTATTAAAAAAACATACAACAATGCCGTTTGTCACGCACGTTTAAAAGAAATAAACATGACAGTGATTAAATACCAAAGCACGTTTTTCCATCCCTCGACAGCACGAAGTCGTGGGGACATTCACAGCGAAAACTTCCCTGGTTGTTAACGCAGCGACCGTTGATGCACACTGGAGGGATCAACTCGCACTCATTGACATCTAACACAACATCATGCACACTTAAACCTGCTTTCATTCCAAGCGTAAGACTGAGAATGTAATTAATTTAAACCACGAAGACATTAATCAATTAAACAATTATTGTCATTGATCGACAAATAAAACATATCAATTGATCAAGAAGATAGTTCATTGTTTCTAAACGATCAGATCTTGAAATTCTCATGTATGATACTAACAGTCAAAGAAAATTAAAAAGCATAGTAGTGAACTATGGTGTCATGATGCAACATTACAAAAATGTTATCGTATCACTGAAGTAAATGTTTTCAGCTTCCACTAGAGCTGCATTTGTGTTCAGAAGCTCAGCATTTAGGCCCAAGGTCAATCTTATTTCAAGATACACAAAAAAATACACCAAAACAATAGGCTACCCAAAAAGATAGGAGGCCGCAATACATGCATCGTCTATACATTTTTTTCAAGTCATAAATGTATTTCAAAAGCTGTCAATTCCAAATTCAGGATTCTGTTGCAGGCACAGTATTTCAGAATCCGTGAGAATATACTGGATCAATTCTTCAACAAAAATTAACTCCTCCAAAAAATAATTCTCAGGACGATTCGCAAATATAGTTCGCTGAGCAATGGAGATAAAAGGATTCGCTTTTTTTTTTTTTTTTTTGGGGGGGATACAGAAGAATCCATAATCGCTTGTAAACAGTCAGATACTCAAAAAACAAATTTGTTAACGAATACCACAGCGAGAAAATTCAGTTTATAAAAGAGTTAAGAACTGCAATTATTATTTTTGCAGTGATACATCTAGAAGATTAATATTAGATTATTATAGGATAAAGCTTTTAACTGATTCACGAGCCACCTACCGATGCAGATCTGCGCACCGCCCTGAGCGAGGTTGTAGCCGGTGTCACAGATGCACTGGTAGCCACCGTTACCGTTGACACACTTGCCATTAGTGCACATGCCTGACGTCTGACACTCATCCCTGTCTGCAGAAACCAACAGCGTCAATGTCAACTTGTAGTTTACATGACGTCACGCTGCATTAGTGCATGGCAAATTTATTGTTATTCATCATTTACGTTTTACGTCCGCTTTTCCGTGTCAACACAGGTTGGACGTTTCAGACAGGATGAGACTCCCCCACAACTCTTGATTTTTTGTCATCTCTCTATTCATGCCTCGCTCCTTCATATCGCTCTCTACCGCCTCCTTCCATGTTTTCTTCCCCCTCCCTCTTCCAACGATCCCTTCCACCTTAATATATCGACATGCGGATGCCCAGTCTTCCTCATTCATGCGTTCCAGATGTCCAAACCACTTCAGTCTCACTTTCTTCACTATGTCCGTTATACATATGACACTTAACCATTTTCTCAAATCTTCGCTCGACACTTAGCCTTCAATGACACTCCACACAATTAAGTATGTAGAATTAATTTGCGAATTAATTCTACATATTATCTTTATTTATACATCACAGACAGAATCAATAAAAATACACAAACAGAAAATACTGAACATAAGAATATCAAACATATCAAAATGTTAACCAAATGCTTAAGTTCCCCATACTATAGGAGAACAAAGACTTGGCTTGCAGCCCAGAGCTCCCCGGATGAGTCGTAAATGGCGACTGAAGAAGGTGGAGCAGTTCTGTGCCGGCTGCCTTGCACAAAACCAGACTAAGTCCTTATAGGCCTACTTCACACGGTCCTTAAATTACAAATTCCTTCCAAAATATTTATGTGTAGCAAGCATGGCTCAAGTAAATTTTGCCAAGTATTTACATAATTGTGAATACTATCAACGAGAGCTCATAGTATTTATCAGAGATTCAAGCGTTTCAAAGTAGACTCAACTATTTTTTCATTATATGCCTGAATTTTTTTTTTTTTACCAAGAACCAGAAATCTAACCTTTATAACCAACCTTGTAGTCCTATCTTGCGGGTTAGATACCTCATTGGTTTTGCTGCATTATAGTGAAGAAAAATGATGAAAAAGGCTTCAAAATAGCGCCATGCCAGACAGATTCGTCGAGGAGGAGGCTGAAGTGGATGCTGTGCTAAGCAAAGTCGCAAAGTCACAGTCGCAAAGTTGCAAGGTGGCAGTTGCAAAGTAGCAAAGTTGCAGTCGCAGTCGCAGTCGCATAGGTGCAAAGTGCATTTTAACTAAAATATCTGACGAGGGATTAAAGGTACTGCATTGCGTGTCGAACGTCAGATTCCCAGCAATATTTCCAAAAGCCGACAATGAAGCTCTAATGTACAATTTTTGCATATGTTCATCGTTGGCGTGTTCCGAACATCGATGTTTCCACGAGCATCATCCCGTCAGATAGTAATACGGTGGTTATATAGTGGTTGTATGGCAGTTATAGGATGGTTATATGGTAGTTATATGGTGGTTATATGGTGGTTCATGGGAGCACTGCCGGGAAGATGAAGCGTACAATTTTCACGTGTTTATAGCAGGCATGTTTCGCACACATGTATTCCCAAACCGTCTTTTGGGAAGATGCGTGTTCAAAATAATAATAAAAAAAAATTTTGGACAACTTTTAGAGCGCCGTAATACGACTGAAGTCATCACAAGGGCGCTGTACACAATCCAATCATAGTGTCAAAACAATTGTAGTTCACCAGTACTCAGTCACATGAATGACGGATTGTGAAGCTTATATCAACCTGCTGAGAGATTATAGTTTCTATAAAAAAAATAGTACCCAGCTAGATTAAGTGCAATATGATCTGGTAAATAGTTCAGTATCAAGTCTCTCCGTGAACACGATCAGAGAAGGGGCTGTCTTCACGTGTAGCGGCAGACTGCTCCAGGTCTGCGGTGGGGAGTGCGGGGGCCGCCACAGAAAATCCACGCTCGCCGAACTTCAGCCTGCTCCGAGGTTGCATGATAGAGTTGCTGTCCGCAGAATGCAGACGCCGTGAAGCCGCAGTGTTCGCGGTCGGCATAACAAGCACGGCGAGGTAGCGAGGAGCGCAGTTGTGCAGGGCCTTATAGACCATCACGCAGAGTTTGTAGGTCACGCGCTGCGCAAAGCGGATCCAATACAGCTTGTCACGGAACATGGCTGGGAATCTGACATTGAACACATAATGTAACTCTATCTTAAGAAAATCCACAAAACATTACCTAAGCAGAAGGCACCATCAGGGGAGAGTTGGTAGCCGGGGTTGCAGACACACTGGTAGCGTCCAGGCAGGTTAGTGCAGGTACCACTCAGGCAGATACGACCATTCTCATTGCATTCATCGATATCTACAACAAATTTACAATTAAAGTCGCTGCCATGCAATAGATTACCAATTAGCTTCAAGCAATAATGTTCAAAACCAACTTTGTAGGGGCAATAGCATACTTGTAATTCAAGCCCCCAAAATATGGAAATAAATTTTTATTGAAGTTTTACCCAAAGTTTTAAAAAAGAAATCAAAGCCTCCTCTAAAATATTTGACCCCCGCCTCGAAATTATGACACTCCCTTCCAATGATTGTGAAAAAATATGAACGAACAAAGATGGAAAAAATGAAAAATCACCCTGAAATGAAATTTAGCTTGCGGTCCTATACTTACGAGATTAATAATGACAGATTGCTCCAAAAAATTAAAGAGCATCAAAGTTAAATTATTCATGTTAGACTACTGTTGATAATTTTCAAGACAATCATCAATAATTGATCAGAGACACTTAGCAGCCGTTGATCAACACAAGACAGAAGGAAGAAGTCGTAACGAAAAAGTGTCGAAGCTATTTTGATCCTACAAGTGCTACAAAAATTATGAAACATAACCCAGTGATCACTCTCAACCATTAAATAGCCAAATGAACTTGATCACATAAGAATGCGCTCATTTAATTTGCTGCCTTTTTCGTGTCTGTGTGCATAAAATATAAAGAAAACGGAGTAAAATAAACCAATTTAAAAAATGCGCACATCATATTAAATTTCGAGGCAACGTACCAATACAACTCTTTTGATCAGGAGTTGGCTTGAAGCCGGGATAACACTGACACTTGTATCCACCATTGGCGTTAACGCACACGCCGTTCGTACATACCCCTGGCCGTGAGCATTCGTCAGTGGCTGCACACACATTGTTGACAAAGCGCACTGTGACACACCACTGCAAAACGATCACTTAGATGTGTACTTGCATGAAAATATTTATAATCTAGATTATAGTTTATCGATTGCAAATTAGCATCCCCGTGCAGGCCCGGAAACAAAGAATTGGCTTGCAGCCCAGAGCTCCCCGGGCGAGTCGTAAAGGCGTCTAAAGAGGGGGGAGTGATTTTGTAGCAGCCCTCTTACACAAAACCGGACGATAATAGTCTTTGATACTCACACACCGTCCTTAAAATTACACCCCACCACCATTATCTGTATTATACTACTCAACTCAAATACACTTGTCGAGGTGGCACCAACCGTAACTATAGAGTTTGTCGATCATACAAACAACAGCTTCTTTGGCCAGATAATTCAATAAGTTTCGGTGATTTTTTTGATTCATCGCAAAATTTTATTTTCACATAAATATTATCAAAACAAAACTACTGCTCTCCAACAAAATGTTGACGCCATGTGGTGTAACTTAAACTAACTTAAACGTCAATACTGACAGCTTGATCACCTAAAATAAGGCAGACGGCTGAAGCATAAGAACTTAATATGCTACATGTAGGCGTACCAGATAAATATTTCAAAAACACAGGCTCAACGTGGTTAGAGCGCGAGTTCTACATGTATATAGAAGATAAAGCATATTAATGTAATTTGAAAACTTGAATAGATACCTAGCCAAATACTTAAGATCTACTACTGATGTACACCATGTTCCGATGAAAACGGGAACAATTAAAACTTGTCATAACTTGGTCAAAAATTCTTCGATTGGTCTGAAATTGTACACACAACAACTGCAGCCATATCTACACCAATTTGTAGAGAAATTAGACTAGCTTTGACAAAATTATGGCTTTTTTAAAAACGCTACCGAAAATACAAGTTTCCAACATTAGTTGCTGCGTATTGTGTGTCTATACTGTCAAGTTAAAAACAAGCAGGCCAGTCGCAGCCGAATGATTAACACGTTCCTCCAGTAGAGATCTAGACTCTACACTCCATATCTTAGGTTCATGCAGATAGAACCACCATGTCTTCTGTAATGTGTACGCGAACAAGGAAGACACTATAAACGTCATTTGTGACTAAATTTATGGCCTGCTTGTTTGTAACTTGACAGTAGGCACACAACACGCATCAACTAATGTTGGAAACTTTTTTTGGGGTACCATTTTTAAAATTGCCATAATTTTGTCAAAACTAGTCAAATTTCTCTAGAAATTTCCAGGTTGGTGTAGATATGGCTACAGTTGTTGTGTGTACAATTTCAGACCAATCGAAGAATATTGGACGAGTTATGACAAGTTTAAAGTGTTGCCGTTTTCATCGGAACACGGTGTATATGTAGGCTATGTATTTGCGACTCTGGCTTACTACAATGATATCAATGCATCAGTACAACAGTAATGATATCTATGTATCAGTTCAGCAGTAATGATACCTATGTATCAGTTCAGCAGTAATGATATCTAAGCATCAGTTCAGCAGTAGTGATACCTATGCATCAGTTCAGCAGTAGTGGTATCTATGCATGAGTACAGTGGTAGTGAGACCTATGTAGGTTATTAGTACAGTGTCGGACTTCTTACAGCCGTACCTATGCAGTAAGTTCCATCGACAGAAAGGATGAAGCCTGGAGAGCAGACGCAGCGAAAGCTTCCGTCCGTGTTGACGCAGTGACCGTTGTGACACAAGCCAGGCCGCTCACACTCATTTATGTCTACGATGAAGATGCAAACAAAAAATACATATGCTGTATTTTCCGTAACATAATTACCCAACCGAGACGTGTATTTAGGCAAATAGAATTTCGACAGGAGATCAATGCTTTCTGCCATTCGATTGTGTTTTACTTAATGGCACACATCTCCCATAATTAATTTTAATAGATGGCGTCAAAACACCCGGACCTTTTCATAGACTTTGGTAGACCAGAATTATAGTCTATGTGACTAGATGGACTCAGAGCACCCAGCATTAGTGTAGGCCTACAAATGGAGGTTTAAATCTGTGATCTAGGACTATCATAGTATTTAAAAGTAGCAGCGAGGAAGGCGATCTACTTTGCAACAATGTTCTTGAGATTTGTTTGAATCATGCTCTCAAATTTGTCAATTTCTTTAACCCCTAGTCTGGTATTTAAGTTACGCTAATGTTTTATCATCTTTTTATATGCATGCACATTATATTATATGTGCAACCTTCAGTGTGCGTGGGACTTTGTGACTTTGTGACTTTGGCGGCTTTGGCGGCTTTTGACTTTTGACTTTTAACTTTTGACTTATGACATGTGACTTGCAGACTCTGAGACTTTGTGACTTTGTGACTTGGAGACTTGAAGACTGAGTCTTCTCTAGAGGGCATTACTATCGATTTGCTTATATAGTCAAGGAATACAAGGTTTGTGAAAAAAAGGTGTTTGAAGTGTACAAGATTCAACCCCTACAATGTAGTCGGATATTTTAAAATGCATTAGCATAAAATGCATTAGCAAGATGGCGCTATTTTAGAGCTCTTTTCATCATTTTTCTTCGCTACAATGCTGCTAAACCAATATTAGTTAATATTAATGGAATTGAAAATAACTTTTTTTTTTGTCAAATTTGGGTTTTTAAGGTGTTAAATTTATATATTAACATTTGAAAATTAAATTTACATGGCCAAATTCAAGTTAGTTGCTTGAATTGCATTTTAAGGCTTAATATCTCCCACGTTATTAAAAGACAAATGCTTATAATATTTTTTGTAGTCTAATCAGGTACGTTGATAAATTTGAATGTGGTCACACCAAGAGCTGGTCATGGTCTGTGTAATCAAAACAACGTTATATCTACGAATGGGCGCATTTATATATATAAACTAGGCCTAACCTTTTCCCAAACCCCTTAGCCTCAACTCAGACCTTAGACAGAAATATGACCTAACCCTAACCTAGCACCAGCAATAACCATTACTGTAGGGCCTTGCAAACGTAAGAATTCTGCATTCTGCACAATCCTGCACATCTCTCCCCCTAGTGTTAAGCATCAAATTTCGTGCGGATACAGCTTCAAGGGCTGCGACAGGTCCGGCAACTTTGAGAACGGTTCCTCATTGCGGATTTTTTTAGATATATCTTGTACATTTTTATGTCTGTATATAATTTAACCATATATTTTAATACATATCTTTGATTTGTGAGAGAAGATAACAAATGAAGAGGTATTGAAGAGAGTGGGAGAAACACGGACAAGACTGAAATGATAGTAGAAACAAATAAATGTCGGATTGGACTTAAAATCAGAGGAGAGGGATTGTTAAGGGATGTGATGGAGAGAAGAATTTAGGGGAAGAGAGGACTCAGAAGGCCACGTATCGGGATGATAGACGACTTGTTCAAGAAGGAATTATATGCAGAGATGAAAAGAAGGGCCGAGGATCAGTTGCTAGGGAGGAAGGTTTGGACACCAAAGATCTGCCACTTGGCAGTATGATGATCAAGAAGACATATTATAATAAAATATTCAAAATAAGTTATTTAATATTATATTAAATATATTCAAGGCAAATTTTGCTATTCATCCAGCATCCTCATTACAGTTCACAGCCAATGGGCTCACGTACCCACGCAAGCTGTGCCGGACGGCTCAAGTCGGTATCCAGGGTTGCACTGACACCGGTACGACCCGGGCACGGGGACACAGACACCATTGCGACACACTCCGTCGTAGAGGCGACACAAGTCGCGATCTTTCGTGTCACTCACGATACACAGACGACGATTCTCGTCTAAAACAAAATTTAAACTTAATCCAAAATGTAAGTGAAATAAAGAATAAATAAAAAATAATAATCTATGTTCTTCAAGCACCAACCCGGTAGCAACACAAAAAATGCAACAGAATACGCCCCCAAAAAAGTTAAGCTAATAAGGCCCGAAATGACAGTATATAATCTATGCATAGTATAACTAACTGACCTTTATCATGTAATCTGTTAATGTCCATGCTTTCACATAGATTTACACGTGCCCGCCCTGATCTGGACTGCTGGAGCTGGGTTTTTTTCAGATGGATGCCCTTCCTGACGCCAACCAAGTAAATTATTATCTGGCACGGGGTTAGCAGCTAGCGACACTTGTGTGTTTAACAGCCTTGCTGAAGGGCCTGTAACGCATGGTTTCATAGTTACTGGCGCAGGGACTTGAACCCTGATCCTCTGGACTTGGAAGTCTGACGCCTTAACCACTACACCGCAGCGCCTCGCTATGCATAGTATGCAAGCCAGAATATCAATTTGCAAGAACACTAGATTCAACACACTTAGTACCCTTTAAGTGCCTTGACTTGTGAGAGTCGACCTGTGCTTTATGGGCAAACTGGAATTTCCAAATGGAAAACTAGAATGCATAAGATCAATCTGCATGAAAATAGAACGCATAATATAAAAAATTGTAATTTTGTAACCCATAGATTTAAAACTGCACAGTCCCACATTTAGAACTGCACACAGAGATCACCTTTCAGAACTGCATATTTCAATTTAGAACTGTACATTCTGTGCAGAACAGCACGTTAAAATAAGCTTTGCAAGTTGCAAACCAGCACCCTTGGCCGGACACACAGATCAATCAATACTTGTTGATGATTAATACTCATTTGTACCCTATTGGTCTTGCTCGAAAATATAATCAACAAATTTCCTAAATATGCCATATTTATAATTATAAAATGGAATGGAAATTTGGATATGCATTTCAGAGTGTGAATTTCTACCGACATGTCGGATTTCGTGTTGTTATTATTGCAAATATTTTTAATTGTGAAAAGGCTGCCCTTGATCTCAAGCTACGAACCAGTGCCCATGGCCGGACAGACCCTCCACTCCGCGCCATCATTCCATCCACACCCGTCCGCCGTGCAGCAGCAGTCGTAGTGCGACATCCTGTAGGACAGCTCTCGCCTGCACTCCGCGCCCACGAGCGTGAAGCAGCTCCCCTGGCGGCCCGCGGGGCCCACGCCGGGGTCAGTCGCTGTGGATTAAAGAAAAACTGACTTTTGATACAAAGTCAAGCACAAACAAATTTGATCTGTCAATTACAGCAAGGCGCTGTGGTGTAATGGTTAAGGCATCAGACTTTGAGTCCAGAGGACCAGGGTTCAAGTCACCGCGCCGCCAACTCTAAAATCATGTGTCACAGGCCCTTCAGCAAGGCTGTTAAACACATAAGTGTCGCTAGCAGCTGCTAACGCCATGCCAGATAATTATTAATTTCGTTGGCATCAGGAAGGGCATCCGGCTGTAAAATCCCAGCTCCAGCAGTCCTGATCATGGCGGGGGAAAATGTGTAAACCTGTGTAAAAACATGGACATTAATTTAATTGCTCGATAAAAAGGAGGTTAAATTTAGTTGTATTGTAGTATTATTACTATTGTACAACTTGCTAGTGAACAACTAAAATGGATTGATGAACTCACGCAGAATGCATCTGGTCTTGTCTGGACTCGGCACATATCCCGGAGTGGTGCAAGTACAGAAGTATCCCCCCTCCGTATTGTGACACCGGCCATGCTCACAAATATTTGGATCCGTTTCACATTCATTTATATCTGCGCCAAAATTTAAAAAGAGATAGAATACCATTAAACAGTGGTCCAAGATCAATTTTAAAGTAAATAATAGGCCTCATTGAAATTCATTGAACTAGATTGCTAAAGGGTGCGCCTGTAGGCCTATTCTTCAAAATTGATCAGTGAAACAAATGGATCCACCACTGTCTTAGGATGTCAAATTAATTTTCGATGTTTTTGTCACTTCATGCTCTTATTTTGTGTGAAGACTTCATTACACTCTATTTGTGGAAGCTTTGTGCTTGCTTCTGTTCTTTTTTGCATTCAAAGAGTACCAGTACTCAAAGTGTGTAACTAACTCGATATCGGGCCTAAAAGAGTAAGCAGTGATGTCCGTTTACGTCTTCTTTGATGTTTTGAGAACTTCTCTTCTCTTAGAATAAAGGGTCTATTTTTCAACTTTATTTCCTTTCTCTTCTCGTTCTTCTTGTCATTCATCTTTCCTTTTCTATATTTTGCTTTTGTTCAATTGGTATATTTCATTCAGTATTTCTACATCTGCTAAAACCTTATTCAATTCAAAAGAAATTTTTTGTGATGCACAGACTTCCCTTACTTTTGACTCTATATCCTTATAATCCATTATATAATGTTCCACTGTTTCTGGAGTCTGGCAGTGTTGACAAAGCCCATCCTGGTGAAGGTTTAATTTGTACATATATTCATTTAATTGTGTTTTCCCAAATCTTAATTTTATAATTACGTTTTCTTTATATCTGTTTTGATTTAGATAGTCCGTTTACAATTTCATTCATTCATTTAATTGTCAATTCAACGTGTTGTATGCCCAACCGCAAGCAACCCATCTGCTGCTCCAGCCCTATATCCAAGACATACGACCAGCGAAGCCCGTGCCACAGCCTAGACATTGGAATTTCAACGGCTGTAATTGGATAACAAGAAATTCAACGCATTGTTGACAGAGCCTGCTGCTGTCGATCTAACGGAAACACTTAGGGCCTATCCGCAGACGTTCGCAACAACGTGCCGAATGAAAAAATATCTCGACACATCTATCCTTTCAGTACGTGGTAATCGCCTCCCTGCTACGCAAACCGAGTGCAACCACATGGCTAGACAGCGCGGTGGCGAGGCCCATTTGAAAGTAATTACAAGCAGGACATAGAAAACATATTTAAAATCAAATTATGAAATCAAATTATAAAATCAAATAATGCCAATTAATTATAAAATCTAATTAGGAATCAGAATCGGCCCTGCAAAATTGTGTTAGAAACCTGTACAATTCAATCCCATTTAAAAGTAGCGTAGCATATAAGCCTATAGATGTATGGCATACAAGATAGTCAGAAGATATAATGATATAACTGGGCATCAGAATCATATCGAGATATTATGTTTATCAATCAGAAAAGTTAAAATCATCAAAAAACAGTCATTACGAAACATTATTACTCTAAGACATTGAGGTTAAACGACACAGATTTTCGGCACAGACTGAGTTCGGAACGCTACTTTCAACTTTGCTTCGCATTTCAACACATGGCACTAACCCTGTGACTGCACACTGACTAGCAGAAAGGAACAACAGTTATAGTTATAAACCTGCTACTTTAATTTAACTATTTATATTTTTCTTGCTTAAAATCTTTATGGCATGTATTGTGTACAAAAATAATATGGTGTGTAAACTAAATTTATGCACGTAAAATTGACAGATGATCGCAAACTTCTGAGCTAGAAACAACTACATCGCAAGCACTGAGCTTGTTCACTAACAAGCCCTGCAGTAGTATACTGTGATGTTTGATGACAAGAAGCAACTTCAAGATACAAGCTTACCTTCACATAGATTGGATGCAGGATTTCTCCGTTGACCTTGCTGACATTCGCAAGAAAAGGAGCCGACGGAATTAACGCACTTTCCTCCGACACAGAGGCCTGGAATTGCTTGACACTCGTCAACGTCTAAAACACAAATAGCCTAATGCAAAGCATAAAAGATATCCAAAAACGTAAATCTCTAATAGTGCTTGATAAAATTTAAAGGAGACAAGCACAACTTTATTGCACAAAACTAGCAGCAATATCAGAGTTTCTATGACAATCAGTGAATGAAAAACGACAGTGAGAAACGACGTTGAGAACATATAATAGTATATAAATGTTATTAGGGAAGATTTTAAACAATAACGTTTTGAACAACTGTTTTGAATTGAGTCCACAATTATCACAATTGTTGTGATATATTTAAAGGCATTTTTGTTATGCTCATTTCATTGCATGCATGGCTATTGCATTTGTTTGCTTGCTTTTTTGTAGTTTAGCGACCGTGTGGAGCACAAAAACTATTTACTGTCCGGTTCTGTGCAAAAGAACCGGCATAGAACCGCTTCCCCTTCTTTAGCTGCCTTTTATGACTCGCCCGCGGAGCTCTGGGCTACAAGCCAATTCTCTGTTCCCCGGTCTGCAGGGGGTGCGCATTGGCTATAATATATTGTGCGCTTGGCTATATTTATCTTTCTTCACTTATTATTTACTAAGCGTTGGTTTGCTACACTTTTATATGAATTAAAACATATACATATGTTATATAAATACTGCAAGCAGAAATAACTAAACACAAAACAAGGTAGGTCTAGTCATTATATCGTTCTCCTTCTCCTTATCCACGCGCTGACCGAGACACTGTGCCTGCTTGGCGTTGTAGAGGAATCCCCGTCTGCAGGGGTGGGGCTGGTCGGGGCACTGTTCGCAGGGACTGCCCCACGCCCTGCCTATAGTGGCGCAGCACAGCCCCTTGGTGCACACGACCCCCGTCAGCTGACCGCGACACATGTTCGACTCGATCTGAGAGAAGCACGGCCCGGTCCGCTTGTCTGCACGCACGCGCGACATCATAATAGTAATAACAATAATAATTTTTGGACAACTTTTAGAGCGCCGTAACATTACAGAAGTCATCACAAGGGCGCTGCACACAATCCAATCATAGCGTCAAAACAATTGTAGTTCACCAATTCTCAGTCACGTGAATGAAAATTATATAAACCTGCTGAGAAATTACAGCTTCTATAGAAAAATAGTATCTAGCGAGATTAACTGCAATATGATCTGTCAAATAGTTCAGTCTCATGCCAACACCATATGCAGGAATGAACAAAGGAAATGTGTACGCTGAGCTACAAATAAATGCAGGTAATAAACTCAACATTTAAAATGTGCAACATGTACAAAAACAAAACATAGCAAAGTAACAGCATAATAATCGCACGTAAATAAAAACAAATACATGTGTAAGGTTCTATTTCTTAAAACATTGATTTAGTCACCTGAAATTGAACGGCTAGGTGAGAATGCGTCAATACGAACTAGCCTACAAACTAAATGTAGAAAAAGAAAACAGTAAAATAGGTAGATTAAAGCTCTATATTTTCTGTAAACCATTATTTTTCATGCAACTAGGTTAAGTTTATACAGATCCGTTTGGGGTCGAGATTGTAGAGGAGTACTCGTATTTTCCCAAACCCGGAGTGGACTTCTGCCGTTAAGCGACGTTGGCTAGTAGAGCGCCGCATGGTGCAACATAGAGCGGCTTGCCTTCAAAATGTATTTAACCAATGTCCAGCGCTACATCGGGTGTTTTGGGTTTTGGGGTATGAGGAGTGTGTGAGTAACAAGCACTATTACAGTCCAAAGAACCGCTCTTTATTTGTTTAGTCATCTTCTATGACTCGCCCGGGGAACTCTGGGATGCAGACCTATTCTCCTTTAACCCCAGTCTGCAGGAGTTTTAATGGCATGCCGGGGAGACGAGGTGATCTTACCGACGTCGCAGCGATCGCCCCCGAAGCCGTGCGAACACGCACAGACGCTCGGCGCAATGCAGCGACCTTCGTTCTTGCAGCCGTCTCGACACACCGCTGCAGCGTACAGCGGCAGAGCTTCCATGAGCTATTGAGCCATTATGCGTATGTAGCCTATGCATATGCGTATGTTGCTATGCATATGCGTATGTAGCTTATGCACATGCGTATGTTGCTATGCATATGCATATGTAGCCTATGCATATGCGTATGTTGCCTATGCATATGCGTATGTAGCCTATGCATATGCGTATGTTGCGTATGCATATGCGTATGTAGCCTATGCATATGCGTATGTTGCCTATGCATATGCGTATGTAGCCTATGCATATGCATATGTAGCCTATGCATATGCGTATGTAGCTTATGCACATGCGTATGTTGCTATGCATATGCATATGTAGCCTATGCATATGCGTA
>JAQIWG010000293.1:0-37960 GCA_034695025.1 Chamaedrilus cognettii
ACCGAATGATGACGTCACGGTGGTCGGCGATTGGATTTTATTTGTTTTAAATTTCAGTTAGGATAAGATTTCAGAAAGTCTTAAGAAATGTACGTAAATGAGGCCCCACGGCTATTATTTCAAGCATCGTTTATTGTATCATCACATCTGTGTGTTATCCAAGCGTGCGCAACGTAGTCATTCAATCATTGTGCAAGTCAACTGTCCGATTTGAAGAGACTCCTCTTTTTGTGTCGTCTTGTACTTGTTCTCGCAAGTTTTCAAATTCTCCCATCATGAAATCAATCATATCGGGAGGTCGCTCAAGGAATAATTTTCCGGTCACTTTCTGCAACAACAAAAATGTGTATTAAATAAACTGGAGACTGCACTGACTTATACTGAGACTAGACTAGACACTAGCCTATACATGTACATGTATAAAAGTAAGGAATAGGCTAGTTAAAGTAGGCCTATACCATAGGCAGGCCTAATTCTAGTCATAGACCATCATCGTTGATCAAAGTTTGAAAACCAATTTTCAACCTATTGGAGTTGTGAGCAATGCTAGGCCTACCTGACTAAAAAGATAAACCGACCTGAAACGCTTCCACAAGGTTATGCTCTGCCAGATATTCGAACCCTTTAACAAGCGGGTTCTCCCCAGGCACTGGCTCAACAACTGTCGTTCCTTGTTCTGAGCTTTCAACGGCTGGCTGCGTAGAGGCCGAACTGATCGCTGACGCCATGCCCTGCGGCCTTAATCTACAGACTACACTCAAGCCTACAAAATCAGCTGTCGGCAGTATAAAATAAGCTGTCGGCAGCATAAAATAAGTTGCAGCAGCATAACCAGGGATAAGTTTACAAGGAATAGTACTCCAAAAATGACGTTTTTTTCAAACTACTCGAATTTAGAAATGGATAGGAGTAGCATTACTCGTAAAAATGGATGATGGTGGAGTAGGCATACTTTAGCCTACTCCTGTTTTGAAAGTCATAGAGTGCACTACTCCTGTCTTATAAGCAGCAGGCGTGACGTTACTCCTATTTTGTAAGGGCCAAACTGAACACTGAGCATAACGTAGACTAAGTTGTAAGTAGGCCTATATCAAAGGCGGATTTATTCACCCTGAAGCCTCGCCCCCCCTCTTTTCTACTTGCTCTGTGGGATCGATATCGCTTATGACCCCCCAGCCCCCACCCCACCCCCTCATCCCCGACCCCCCCCCCCTATTCGGCTGAATAAGTCGGCTACCATGCATGGAGTAAATTTTAACTTAGTCTTATTCACGTGGTCAGTGCAGGCCTGTACGCAATGTCTTCTTAAACCATCAGAAGTACGTAAATAAAGCAGCGAAATAATAATGAGGAGATCTCTGATTAACTAGGTAAAAGTGAGGCCTCACGCAGCCAGAAGACACGCACCTGCGGTTGTCATGGACACAGTCTGTTCAGCCAATCGGCGGCTTGGGCTGCTTGATGGCAGTGCGTCGTTCATTTGCCAACCGCTATGGTTGCTAGGAAAGCATCAGTTGTCAAGTAGCCAAGGCTTTCGCGTCGACGAAGTGCTCGATTACGGTGGACTATAATAGTGCAGCTAATTATATATAGGTAGGTAAATGGGTCTTCCGTGTATACAAGGTATACTGTATACATGTTACATGCATGTAGGTAGGCTACACGCATATGTATGCAAGGAATATTGGAGCACTCCAGGCCTGTAACTGCACTGCTAAAAAGTTGAAACATTAGCCTAGCTACTGAAAGCTACATGTACTTTTTTATCTACTTATATAATTATAATCTAGCTGGATAATAAAAGATTGAGATATATAATTAAGCTTAATAATCAATGAACATTGCAACTTTCAATTTCCTTTCTGCACTAAAAATGAGTGAAATATCACTCATTGTTAGTGCAGAAAGGAAATTGGAAGTTGCAGCTGATTTATTGCGAAAAAGGGCGAAAGTGTGTATTTCAATGATTCCGTGTTTAAATGGACATAGGGCCTACATTAAGAAAAAATGCTACAAAAAGCGGCTGGTAGTCATAATTGTAGATATATTGCATGTCTTATTATATATTTACATTGAAGCCATTGCAAAGTTATTTAGCTATTATTGTTCTGTTTTGATTGCGTGCAAATGCCTTTGAAATGTTATTCAGTAGCAGTCTTAGTGACTTAGTCCTCTGTGTATAGAGCCTCCCCCAGACTAGAATCCCACAGCACTGCAATGTTGTTGTACTGTGCCTCCCCCAGACTAGAGTCTCACGGAACTGCAATGTCGTCCGCCCAATCAGCGACCTACTACCGCTGGACGCGTGACAAGCCTTGCACCACCAACGCAGTCTATGGCTACACGGTACGACCTAACCCGGCCTCTGCCAACTCTGACCAATCAAAGCAGTGCATCAGTTTGCGGATCAAGGACGATAACTGTGAGTGGATGAATACTTGGGGTTCTGTCGCCATAGGCGAAGCATGGCTTTTAAATTGGCAGTTGGTTGGTTTTTGGTTTTTGGGTTTAAGAACCGTGCATAGTAATAAAGAATATTGCAGTCAAGAATCGCTTTCTTCAACTACAGTTATGACTCATCCGTTGAATTCTGGGCTGCCTGGTCTATTATTGCCTGTATAGAGACGACTCATGTCTCTTGACACCAAAACGGACACTAAACCCATAGTTTTTTGTTTATACTTTTATTTAGTTGGGTTGTATGCGCCTGACCACTTTGCTTCATTCATAGGAGGTAGAATCAGGCATAATGTAAAGGTTACAAAAACTGTGTAAAAAATTAAGTTCTGTCCAAAAAACCTAGGACTCTGAATCGAAGATATATATAGCCTACAACTGCAGCGGAAATAAGCAGAGTTGTAATGCTTGAGTGTTGCCGATAGTTTATTATTGTTAATATTGTTGTTATAAAGAATCATTTTTTATATACATCTTAATATCTAAAATATCAATCTTGCAATAGAAAATGCATCCAAATATCAAATGTCGTCCTTCAGAAGCCAGATATTTGTAAAGCATTCTGTAAAAAGAGTCACGCAGATAAAATTCCCACGTTGTGTATACATGTTTAATATAGTCCAGTTTCAAATTTAGACTGTTTTTATATTGTTATTATAAAGAATCGTCACACTGACTGATGGTGCAGGTCTGACGAGAGGGGAGGGGACGAGCAAAAAGTTGACGACTGCCCGACTGCCGAAGGATTGTCGGCTGTGCCGCCTTCCCTCCAGCATCAACCAGTTCAACATAAACCGCGGATACGAACTCGGTGCGTGCTCAATCACCAGAGTTAAGTTTATCTTTGATAAAGCATGCGTACCGTTACTCCTGCATCTTCACAAACAGGCGTAGTGCAACTGCTCTGATTTGCAAACTGTGTAGACCTACGCCTTAGTCGAGTTTCATGCGTTTAGGTGGTTTAGCGCCGTTATGAAGACTGCTGGAGCGGAGTTATTACAGCCAGATGCCCTTTCTGACACCAACCAAAGAAATAATGATAATAATGATAAGTCATTATTTATAGTAGTTAGTAAGTAATCTTGATTTATTATTTCAATAATTAATGAATTCTACCGTGTTGCATTCAGGCTACGTTCCGGTGTCGGAGAAGATCGCTCGCTCTCATTCCTCCAAGGGTGGCGCCGCTAGATCTGTGGATTCAGGGGAGGAGGGGAGCGAGGGGGCGCCGCGCAGGGACCTCTGCCTCTGGCACTCTCTCTCTGGCACCCTCGTCCATTGCCCCAACTATTCCGCCTAACTCTCCTGACAGCCGATGCATATATGATTTGTAATATTTAACAATTATTATTAGGAATGAAAGAATTATTCTTCCAAGTTGCATTCAGGCTACGTTCCGGTGACCGAGAAGATTATGATTTTCTTAAATTTATTCCGCAAACTGTGTTTCATAAGCTAAAATCCGTTAGTCGAACGCCATGACGTCATCATTCGCTATGCACATGGCAGTGCTGAGTTTTGAATAAGGAGATATAATGTTTTCCTAAGATATGCTTACAAACCTCTTAAGATTAAAGGTATTGTTACCTTACGTTTCATCATCGGATTCTGAGTCATCTTCCTGGAAGATGGCGCAGAATCTTGCTATGTGTGCCATGCTCCAAATTGACAGAATAGCTTCTAACGAACACCAGTGTCTTTTCTTAGGCACCATGCTTGATATTCTGATGACACGTTTGCCTTGTTCACACGAATAGTAGTTTTTATAATAAGTGAAAGATCTTTGAACCGCATTGCACGCAATTTTTTGCATATGCTCATTTTTTGCACGCCTTTCGTTATGTTGAAATTTATGTTCAAGTTTGCTCATTGTTTAACAGAGTTTAAATGAGGCCGAGAGGTGAATTGTTGCGACATGTATTTAATATTTTATTTAATATTGAAATTTAGATCCTACTTAATGATTTTACAAATGTTGGCCTTTAGTATGTCATTATTATTGTAAGCTGTAAAAATCAGTATTCTATTTCAGTACTACAGTATGATTCATATTCTGTCTGTCTTCCTTAGCCATTTTTATATATTAAGCATTCAAACCGTTTTAAACAATATTTTTTGTTAAATCATTCGTGATGTGGATTTTTCCGAATAAAGTCAATTGTGACTATTTAATTCTATTGGTGTCAAAACACTCGAGGTCATTAGGCCCAGCGTTTGATAATCATACAATTTCATAACCGAAACGAAAGTTGAAAGTGAATAATAACAGAAACACTAGCAAGCAATCGTGATGTACAGGCAACAGTAACAAACAATCGACAGCTATCCTGAAGCTAAGCTACGTGAGTTCACAGGACAGCGTGCGATGTTGAAAAACTCGATTTCTGTTTTTGCAGCGACATGCATCAACATTTGTCACTTGCAAATCGACAATTCACATGCAACATAGAATTTTTTTAAATCCATTTTGTCTTGAAAATACTTGTATTCACATGCACAATACATCGTATCATCGAGATTTCAGGGTTTTACAGAATAAAAAAAAAACACAGTAGCAACGCTACATCTCTAGCAGAACACTACATCCTTTTTGTTGAGGTCTCCGGTAGCATCTACAGACGCTGAAAGTGAGTTTGAATCAAGTACTATTAGTAGTAGCTGCGATACGTAGTAGTAAAATACACAAGAGTGTTATTGGAGCTGTAACGTTCAGGCCCCTATACAATTAACATTTGAGGCCACAGACGAAATCGCCATTAACCTGATATGTGAGGTCTTTGAGAGGGCATCTTCGGAAAAATCAGATGAAGATAATAATAGCTCTTATTTCAAATTTGTCAGTTGTCGCTGCCTATCAATCGTACAATATACCTGTCAACACTAGTAACACAAACATAGCAGTGCGTCATTCGAAGACAAAGCGGTAACAAAACAACGACCCTGATATTGTCAATGTTTAGTTATCGTAATAAATCGTAATGATATAAAATGTTTAGTTCTCCAGCCATACAGTACAGGTTCTATTAAGCGGTAACCAAATACAGTCATGTGAACAAAACAATGAACAATCATAAATAATTTTGATCCCCGACCAAATTCCGTTGACTGTATTCCTAGAAATTTATGGGTGTTGCTAGCGCGATGTTATGTCACACCAATGATCACCGATGACGTCACGTCGCATCAATCAGCTTTTATGACGTAATTTGACAAAACTGAGTGAGCGTCCATCAAGTCGTGAAAAGGTGATGCAATTACTTGGGACTGCTATCTGATATCAAAATGCACAGGGGACGGGAAGACATCTGAAAGGAGATACAGACAGACAAGAAAGTGATGACGTCATCCATCGTGGTGTCACGACCGTCTCGGCTCCAGTTTGTGTGAGAGTTGTGTGAGCACGCGCTGGTTGTCGATGACGTTTAGGTTCCTAAAACAATGCCGTAGTGACTCTTAGCAATGAATTAAATTTAATGAAAACTTGTACACGAGTAATATAGGAGAGATCTTGCACAAAGTACATGCAGCTCATATATATTATGTAGGCGAGTAACCAAAATAGCCTGTTCAAAATTAATTAATTCGACAAAAGACTACCACTTAATTGCAACTCTGAGTGTAATGCTGTCAAATGACATCTGAACTTATTACAAGTTGTACAAAAAATAGAAAAGAGGTATTTACAGATAAATAAAATAAACTCGCAAACATCTTACCACGCAGCGCGCTCAGCTATAGCATTGAACACATTTAAATTGCAGTTTTACACCGAAGTCTTGATGCTATTAATAAAAAACATTTCACTTACAAACACGTTCATCAATTTATGACATTTTTCACAATAGTTTGTCGTTTTCTCAAATCAATAACCGACCGAACATAGCTTTTAACTTCGTAGGCCGTCTTCAGCATGGGCGGTGCATCCATTTCTGCACAAATTAGCAAAAGAAACAGCTAAATTTATTTGACACGCAACAGAAATCAAGTCAATAAATTTTTTTTTTGGGTTCACTTCAAAGCTAATATACAGGCTAAAAATAAGCAGCCAAAATGGTTGAAAACGATTGATGTCGAGTAGCCTATACAAGACACGTGGTTGTCATTCATACAGCGAACCAAACTCACTGTTTGCAGTCAACATTATCTGCAAATGTTTTCTCTTTATCATTTAACCAGTGCACATAGATTGTTTTTTGTCCATTTATTGATAGAACTATATGGCAGATAATAACTGATATTTAAGACGACGGCATCTGTCGGGCTACCAGGCGCAGTACGCCAAAAAAATTGCTATATGCAAATTGTACGTGTAATTTGAAATGAGCAGGCATAGACATACATATGAAAATCGGCTGTGATGGCTTAGTCTTACGCGATTCTTAGAGGCTGAGCAATTACACAATGCTGTTTCATAAGGAGCAGGCGTAATGCTACGCATATTTTACCGGGACTAGACTTAACCCTGAGTATTAGTAGGCCATGCTCAAAAGTAAAAGCAAACATTTTAAAATTAGCCTACAAATGGGTGAAGCGTTGTGGCCGAGTGGTCTAAGTCGCGGACTTCGGAGTGCAAGTGTGGCAGAGTCGGTTCGAACCCCGGCTGCGGCAAAAGATTTTGAGTCACTTCGTGTACCCTTGGCAAAGGTGCTTAATTTCGTCAGCCCTGAAAATAATCATCCATTAGGGTGGAGTGCAGCAGAGAAGTTGAAATTGGAGTACTAAATAAATAAATAAATCAGGAGAACTCACCGAGTGGTTTGCTGCGACAAAACTTTATTGTTCGCAGTGTCTGCGCAATCATGTGCTGAAAGAAGAACAAGGAAGAGAATAAAAATTTAATTCACTACTGCAGTACGGTCCAATAAGAAGACAGATTATTACAATTGCCTATATTCGAGCCAATTTCTAGAAGGAAATAAATGGCAATGAAATTATTCATAAGC
This sequence comes from Chamaedrilus cognettii, assembly GCA_034695025.1. NCBI lineage: Eukaryota > Metazoa > Annelida > Clitellata > Enchytraeida > Enchytraeidae > Chamaedrilus > Chamaedrilus cognettii. Next base: position 7,401 of record JAQIWG010000293.1, read on the forward strand.
TTAAGTTTCATATGTTGTGATCAATTCCCTCTTTTATGGTCAAAATCGCATATAAAATGCAAATTGGCATATAAAATGCATTGGAAATTTTAAAATTAAGCTCAAGGTCGAGGTTAGGCCAGGGCATAGAAGGCACTTGAGGTAAGCCTATCACTGCACAATATGTGCCCAACCACATGTTCACATAAATACACTGGGTCAAGCAAGGCGCATCTATTTCACAAACCATTTTCTCAAAGTTGACGAGACCGTCGAAATGCGTCTTGTTGCCCTCGTGAGTAAACGTCATATCTGCACAGAACCGTCAGATCTCCCACGTAAATAAAACAGAAGAAGAAGATCATCGTGTACTCTGTTACTGCAATGAGTAATTTCCATAATTTTTATCCAGGGGTCCATCATGAGATGGATGTGTATGGGGGGTTAAGGGGAGTGATGTGGGCCTCACCCTTCATGAGGAGGGGCATGAAGGGGATCATGGGGGGGCCCATCCTCGACACGGCGAGGCGCAGGATGCGGTGGTTCCGGGACGGATCCATCATGAGCTCGTAGTCGGCGTACATCTTCCGAAACTTGCTCGGCAACTTCTGCACAAAGTCGGAGAGCGAGAAAATGCAATCTGTGTGACAGAGCTTCATACAGGCCATAGGCCTATTGCACTCGGCTGTTAATGAAACAGCGAATATATAGGCTCAGCCATCTAGCGAATTACACGGATACAGTACGCGTTAATTACAATTGCTTAACGTATATTGCATGATTGCAGCCATTATTTTTACACTGTATGTTTGGCCATTTTTGATGAACGTGCATGGATACTGGATGGTGATTTATTGAATTGATTTATTGATTGATTTATTGACTTATAAGCTCAGGCCAAGATCTGAAAATATATCAGTTATTAACTTGAAATATTATTTATCCATTTGCTTATACACGATCACTTGTGATGGAAGTAAGCCTGTCTATAACTTAAGCAAAACTTAACTTCATTACCGATAGAAGAGATATTTATAAATTGTTAGGAATCATGTGGTACAAACCTCCCATGTCTGAGAGAGCCTCGACACGGCAATGTTGCTAAGGCCCATCGTGATGGCGAAGAAAGAATTGAGATTCTGGTAGTCCTTGCATCTAGAGAAAAATGTTTTAATGAAATCCAATCAAATAAAAGTTAAATAAATTTTTAAGCTACGAAATATGAAACATAGTAAATGCTTGGACACCATAAACACCAACAGCCATTATTTGAGGGCATAAGGTATGAAAAATCTAAATCAAAGGTAGTTCCTGCTTACAAGTTATCAATGTGAACAATAGCACACTTTAAGTTGTCAAAACAGGCTAAAACGGAACGTGTATCAGTGTTTATTTCAAAGCAACTTCTAGGCTACATCTCGGTATCAGAAGACAACGATTCAAGTATCAAATAAATTACTTGACGTTATTGCTAGTTAACAAAATTCAAGCTTTAGACAGATATTTTCATCATCTGATCTCACGTTCTATGCAGCAGATTAATTTATCATTATTGATGCAGTAAAATTAATAACTCATTTAATAACGCAATATTAAGTCCTGTCTCTAGTTTTCATTTCCGGCTGTGTGGACTGGGATTAGGCCAACGCCTTAGGAAGGGACCCTTATATTATTGTCCTTAAACTGTAAAAGGAACAAAAAATCACGCATATCACATATTATGATTAAAAAGTGAAAAACTGACATACAAATTCTTGAAAAAGTCCAGTGACGTCTGAAGGGACTCACGAGGCCGCTATCTTGATGAACTTCCTCAGCAGCTGGACGCGCTTGTTGATGGACTGTGTGAGGCAGATCTCCGTCACGACCCAAAACTGAACCTCGTTGAAGCGTCGTAGGAACAGATCGAGGTTGGACGTAACGCGACCAAAGTTGGATCGACCAAACACGAAATAGATGAGCTCGTACTGCAATAGAAGAAACATAGATGAGCTCATACTGCAGTACAGTAAAATAGATGAGCTCATACTGCAGTACAGTAAAATAGATGAGCTCATACTGCAGTATAGTAAAATAGATGAGCTCATACTGCAGTACAGTAAAATAGACGAACTCATGTTACCATAGAATTCAAGAATTATTTCTTTTTTGACGCAGAGCCTTTTATTCCTTTGACGGACGCTTGGAAGAACAACACCTTTCTCCTACCCCTTCATTTTGAGCTAACACCAATCATCAATTACTGCTTGCCCACGGCGAAGGAAGGTTCCCGATAAAGTCCACCGACGCCAAAACGGACTCCAAACTAATTACTATTATTGAGCGCAGCAAGTCCCACATAGGAGTTGTGTGGGGACCTCACCTCGTGAACACAATTAAGCAGCTGCCAGTCGTGCGCGCTGAGATGGTAGGCGACCTCCCGCGAGCTCAGCACCTCAAGGAATCCCCATGACCCGCTCGACGGACCCTCCTGGTCCGGCAGGGGAGTCTGCATGCAAGAAACCATATAGTTTCAGAGACCCCCTCGCAAATTTTGAGAATACGCAAGATTTTATATATTTCAAGCGGCCACTAGCCCCACTTACGCCGAGTCAAGCCATTTGCAGACATGGCTGACTGCCCTCTAGTTCACCCTATGAGTAGCTTCCTCTCTTTCACGTCCCTCCAATAACATACTCACACAATTTCAATCGTATGAGTACTATTCAATCATCAAGCATCGTACACAAAGAGTGAAAAGGAGTAAATATTTATTTATTTAGATAACAACAAAAAAGAGTGGGCTGTATCGAGTGAAATTTAATTGATCGCTGTTTAAATAGTTTCACTTGATGGCGAGCAACACTTACAAGGGCATCCAAGTGGTCGCGTGGTAGGATAAAGAGACGTCCGTTGATGCTCATTCCCGTCGTCACGCAGAGATCCGACTCACCCAATAGCACCTTGTCTTCAAATACAAGTAAGAAAAATGGTTGTTAATAATTTGCACCACTGTGTTTATATTGTAGTTGGCAAAGGCACCTGAAACCGTATTTTGTTAAAAAATTGCAATTTCAATACAATATTTGAAATTAATCATCAGTTTAACCTTAAACTTCATATGTCATCGTATGATAACGTTTATAGATCATTGAAAAAAAATCGAAAGTAATGAGTTTCATACCTCTGATTTTCTGTTAGCCAGCTCTGTGACCAGCAAATAGATAGGATAGCCTAGCCTCTGGTAACCTGCCAGGATATGTGTGGCAGAAAGTAATAATTTGTAGTTACATAGTCAACGTTATTATTTGGCTATTGCTATATATCGCTATCGCTATATATCGCTACCGCTATATATCGCTGGTATGCTCTGTCTCTTGCGAATAAATTCTGACTGGACCGTAAAGAAGAAATAATAAGCGTGCCTCCGTTGGACTTGACCTCGCAGAGCACGAGGTCCTCGGAGCGAAGTCCCAGTTTGGCTGCTGCGTTGGACACGATGGCGCCGACCGCCGTGTCCATGCGTAGCTTCAGGGTGACGTACGTGTGGTCCGCGCAGTAGATTTTGAATATGTCTGAAACATCGAAATAAAGGAAAGGCCTACACTTGTAGCCACAACACCATCAAATATTCACCACATCGCACCACCCCTTTTTACGTTTGATCACTTTTATGTACAGTTAGCATTACGATTGTACACAGAACGCGCTGTTGTAAATAGAAATGTGCAGTTAGCAAATGTGATTTGTGTGTAGTTCTAAATCTGTAAATCTGATACTGCACGGTCATACATCTCAAGTTTAAAAATTACAATGAGTATCCTAAATTTGCCCGAGTACAAACCGCCCCTCCCTATAGCTCGTAATTTCTGTATCAGAGAGAAGCAATCTGTTATCAATATAGTTCCCAACGAGTCCAATAATTGCCGATTCATTATCTACTTAACTCCCATTGGTTGACGTACTTAGATCGCTGCCTCTGATTGGCTGGCGCTGCCCGAGTTCGTCGTCCTCGTCCACGCTGCCAGAGTTGGCGCGCGTCAGTCGGTGCAGGGGCGAGTGACTCTTGCCGTGACGCGCCGTGCGCACCACGCTGCACAGAATTGGGTCAAGAGAGGGGTCGAGGTCAGAGGGTTAAGGTAAGGAGACACAGCTTTAGCAAGGTGGTTTAATTCGTCGACAACATACTAGTTGCCTCTGTTAAACAACAAAACAGACATAAAAAGCAGTAAAAAATAAACTTTTTGATTTGCTCTAAAATAGGTAACAGTGAGCAATTTCAAAGTACCAATTTATAATTAGGGTGTAACTGAATGACATGCCAATGCCAGACAGACCTGTGCCGCCGCTGTCGGATGCTCTGCAGAATGCTGACCTCCTTCAGCTGGATATATACCATCACGTCGTCCGTTAGCGCGTTCTCCAACTCCTACGCCATCGCACTAAAATTGACTTTCGCGGAGTGGTGCAGTGCCTATGCAATTTTTGAAAGCTGAAAAATCGCACCAGCAGCCTATTACCAAAAAATATCTGTACTATACGTAGCAGGCGTAACGCTACACCTATTTTATCAGGGTTAAACTGAAGTGAATTCAATATCTCAGCTGAGGCTTGATGTAATACGCTGAGCGTTCAATCAGGCAGTGGCTGACTCAGCTACGCAGCATACGAATGAGACTGCTTTTTTATGCCGAATCCAATTTTTATTTCGATTTTCGCTCAGTAGTAACTATGAATTATAAGAATATAAATCGCATGACTCGGATTGACCATTTACATGGAAGTTTCCTCTTGAAGGACACCGACATTTTTTCGCCGAGTTAGCGAAGTTGTTCTTTATCTTCAAAAGGTGCTGAGCCTGAGTTTGCTTTTAAATCAAAAATAACGATAGTGATAAGATTGACAAAAGAGACCTCTAGGAAGGCGATGACGGTCTTGTCCTCCCAGAACGCGTCGCCGACAGTCTCACACCACTGCGCGACGAACTGAATGACGCGCTGCTTGTTCGTCAGCGCGTGCTCGGGTGAGTCGACCGTGACGTCAGTGCCGCCGGCGTCTGATGACGTCACGTCCGCATGGTAAGTAAGTCGATTAAGGAGAGCGGGGGACTTACCATAAAATTTATTATATATGTTCTGACGGAATTTCTAATTCCATGGTCTAATTTTTTTCTTATGCAAAAAATTCTTGCGTGTATACCTTATGTCTGTGGATAGAAGCATGTTTAATCGCATGGAAGAAGCACGTGTAAGTTAGGGTTACAGCTGGGGTGATGGGAGGGGGGTTATCCGGAGCTTGATCTGCTGATCGCCAAATTGGCCCCTCCCCAAGAAAACAAAAAGGCGTTGAGTCTAATTTTTTTCTCACTTGATCCATTTTCCTCAGAAGTTCAATTACTGGTTCTATGGTGATGAACAGAGGCAATAAATTTTATATATTCCAGTGCGCTAGAAGGGATAGCTGACTGGATTGATCAAGAAAAAAATAGTAATTAGGCCTGGCAAAAAAAATTGGCTTGTTTTTCTTAGAACCTAGAACTGCACTGTGGTTACAATACATCGTCACTAACACTATTCTACAAATATAGCAAAGTGTATTAAAAGGATATTGAGCCATGAGTGTCGGACAGAGATGGTTGTTGGGCATGAAGATGATGTGGGTGTAGACGAAGTCTTCACAGAACGTGTCTACAAATTACAGCAATAAAAAGCAGAATAACAAACGTCATTGTAAACGATGCACTAATTGGAAACTGGAAGTGAATTCAACCCGTAAACCTACTATCGAACGCTTTGAGAAGCTGACGACCCGTTGTCAATTCTGCACTAAATAATCTGCTGGAAAAATTGCCATAAATGTTAATTTACTTGCCTCCATTTTATTATTATTTCAATCCTATGTGCGTCAGTCAGTTCTTTGAGGATAGAAATCCAGCCTTTGACGTCATCACATGAGCAGAAAATAAAAACAAAAGGCGGAGATAATCGTAGTACTCTATTACATGCATATGCTGCCGTTGAAACTAACCCGCGATATCGCGACTCTTGCCTACGCGCGTCTCCAGCAGATGTTCTAGAATCTTTTCCGGTGTTCCGGCCATCACCGAATATCTTCACAACATAACCAACACTACAGTAGCAAATGACATGAATCAGTCAAAAACATCACAAAGAATAATCCTTAATTATGAGAATGGAAGCATATATATAAGTAGAACTAAAAAATGGTGCAAGACTTTAATTTTTACGTTACGATCATGAATGCATTAGATAGCCTGCATTAACAAAAAATAATAATTTCATCTAAAAATAAAAATTAATTATTCATAATTCTTTTTATGATTACTCTAATTGCATACTGCATTCGCAAATAAATGGTTTATTCTGCTTGACTTGACCTACTTGTAGTGCATTTGCAATGTTCTTGATTTGACCTACTTATAATGCACTTGTACCGTTCCGTCGGACGCGCATCGACTCGTAGGGATCTTCTCAAGAACAAGAACGTCCTGACCATGTTCTTTGAGCCGAACCGTGTTAGCCTCCACATCCTAGTACAGAGTGGGCACACTTCTACTACAATCCTTATACAGGGTGAACACATTTTTACTAAGCATCCTAATACAAACGCTTTGATTGATACAAAACGTTACGGTACACTCTAAAAACACTCTAAAAACAAGTGGTCATAATATTTCAAAAGCAGCAAGGCTTCGGATGAACTAAGCCATACAATGTCCTGCAGAAACAAAGAGATTTCTCCATTTAGAATTGAAAACTCAACATTCTAAGCACCCAATATTTTAAATTTCACCTGGTACCCTGCTGGTTAAATACGTTACACGAGACCTTGAGAATTCTGTTGAAGTCGTTTTTGTCAACGCGCAGAAAATGGCAGTGGTCCTCACGCAGCACTATCGTGGCGGCTCTGCAGGCAGCACACAATGCACTATAATAAAAATTATTAGGTTAGAGTCCGTTTCGGCGTCTGTTGACGTCATTGGGGACCAGTCAGGCACTACCGCTCAGGGTACAATTAGTCCAACTGACTTCAACACAACCACAGCAGCAGCCAATCAAATCATTCTGGCTGACACAGCCCTACGTTTAAAAAAAAAAAATTATATCTTTGTCAAATTTGTAGAGTGTCGATCCCTGAAGGCCTGAACGCCTTTATCAATACCTCGCGCTATTGTAAGCCTATCACGCTAGTCAGACATAGTTCAATCCACTGGCATGTCGAGGCTGGGATGATCCCTATGACAAAGTTTTCCTTTCTTGGATGGCAATGTAGTGGCATACCTAATCTTATGTAATTTCATATATAAGATAATTGCATCATTGTGGGTGTGGTCTGAAACAGTGCTGCTCCCTATGACGTCACAGAGGCATTGACCAATCGGCACAAACCTCGGTGCGTCATTGACCAGAGCCAGTTTACCAAAGTCATCCCCTTCGTGCAGCGTACAGACGATCCCCTGAGGAACAGAAAGCGAAACGGGAATTATATGATCGAAGGATTTCTTTTAAGAAGAAAATGATGAGGGTACAATCTTTTTGTGTTAGGCAGTTTTAAGTCACATAGACGATTTCAAAAGTTCATTTAGCCCTGATTAAATAAAATAGTGTTATGCCTGCTCGTTATAAAATTGGTGCAGTTTTATTATCTAGCTTGCAGAAATTGGCTAGGATTGCATCATGAAAATTGGATTTAACACATATGCCTGACCTATACATGTCTGTCCATTTTGAATTATTTAGAATTGACGCATCAATTGTCAAAAAAACTCATTTTGGTATACTACGCCATGCTAGGGTCGACTAAAAAAAGAAAAGACGTGAGCTCACGCACCTTGCCATAAATAACGACGTTGACGGATCCCCTCATGATGATGTACCAAGACTTGCCTTCGTCTCCTTGGTTGAATACTAACACAGAAAGCCGCGATCAGAAAAAAGACCAAGTAAAGCACTTCGATTTTACACGGTGAAATTCGATCATGAACACTGCACACTTTGACAAACAGTGAAAATCGACCACGATGGCGTAGGCCTACGCAGTTTTAAATGAGGATAGACTGCGCTACGCCTGTTTTAGAATGAGCAGGCGTGACGCTACGCATGGTTTATCAAAGCCGAACTGAATAGTCTATATGGATATTGAACACGACGCCGAACAGTGTGTCACAAAGCGGTGGAGTCACTTACGTATCTTGCCCGCGGTACAGTGTGCCTCAAAGACGAGCACCCCGGCGAGCTCTCGCTTGACCATGGAGGAGAGGTGGGAGAGCGCCTTGATGTGAACCAACTCGTCGTAGATAGCAGCAAGATCCTCAGCGGTCCGCTCGCTTGACCTGGTCACCATGCCAACGGACATTGTAGGAATAATAACCGATACAATTATTCTATTGTTCATTTGAACATATTGCACAAGCACTGGTGGTGTGCAACGAGTAACCGTGCCAGCTACTTTGTTGGCAGCAAGCACAATAGGTCCCACAGCATAAACAGCACCAAATTCTACGACTTCGAGCACGCAGCACACTACAGCAGACTCAATCTGTACAGACGCATTCATTTGAACATATGCATGCATTCTCTCATTCGCATTCATTTGAACGTAATTGAATACAATGAAATATTATTAAGTTTAAAGACTAGACTAGGTTAGGCGGAGAGACAAGAGTGGAAATATTTGCAGGCAGACAACCAGAGAGCTAGAGAGCTAGCCATACAGCCAGATACACAGAGAGCTATACAGACAGCCAAATGGAGAGACTCACGGTTTCCTCAGCACCATGCGGATGTGTGCGTCGGGCGCGCTCTGCGATAGATGCACCAGCACAGACGGAAGTTCGTCCTCGAACTGCTTCCTGTCGTAGGGACTCAGCGTCGCCACCTGACCCGGGTCCAAGTCGTCGACGAACTGATAGAACAGCGGCCCGTCTCTGAACGGGTGCTCGTGACAAACTGAAAACGACAAAAAAGGGCATTTACAGCAAACTTCCTTAAGCAGTAGAACTATGTATGTACGTGTGATAGTTAGTGGGGGCGGCAATCCAAAAATTTGGGGAAGCGACGGGGAAACGGCGATGTAGGCCATCGGTGATGTAGACCAGCAACTTAGCGAGCATGGCGAGCAAAAACACATTTTGGTTTACTTAGTAGGCTTAGGTGCTTGTTACGCGCATTAGAATTTAGATATAATTTTGTTTTTTCATGACGAACTGTTGTCGAAATGCATTTTTCATGCCTTTACACTCAGGCGTCGCTTAGCTAACCGTAGTTTATCTTTTAACATTAATTTGTTTTCAAACATAGTAGTAGCCACAAAAAAACATCCAAACAAGGAAACAAAGATGATACAACAAATAAATAGCCTCAATTCGCACCATTACAGCTCCTGCATTTAGAAATCTAAAGTCTATTTTGCGTGCAAAAGGCAGCATAATTCATGAACCGATAAAAAAGCAGCCAATACGCATTAAAAGACGTTTCCGAGTTCTCCAGGGAAGAAATTTTTTGATGAAAATCTGCAATCATTAAAAATACCATGATTAAAGACCGTTTTGTTAAGGTTCATATTTTAAGACTTTCAAAAAACTGCAGCCAACCGTGCGCTATGACTCCCTCCTCCAGCAAGCTCTGCCACATCCCTGCCGCGTGCTGCCTCCCCTGTCCGCCCCCCGAGGGAACGCCCCCCCTAGCCTGCCCCCCGCCCCCCGGGGGCCCGATGAGGGCGAGGAGCCAGTCGACCATGTCCGCCGCCACCATGCAGCGGCGGTAGACGCGCAGGTGCAGCTTGCGGTCTGCGACCAGAGCGGAGCCGCCGCGCGTCTGCATGACGGTCTGAAGGACTTTGCCCGCCCTCTGGGCACGCTCGCTCGGAACCTAGAGCAGCCAAGCCACTGCGTGTTTTTTACATGAAGCCTAACACTCCGTAATAATAATAAAATCGGGGCAGTAGACTGGGAGGTGGGTTGGTGCATTTAAACCTCCCCCCCCCCCAATTTTGAAAAAAGTAATTTTTGGAGTGCCTTTGACCTAATCAGTTTTTTTAAAGCTGGAACTTTCGCCAGAAATTGTTAAACCTCACGCAGAATTTTCGAGCTCCTCCTTATTGATCGTAATCTCATTCAGTCAATTAACTCTGACAGGCTTTGAATTTGATCTACTTTGACGATAGCGTGTGGCCACATCATCGTTTTTCATGGCTGAAGTTTAAAGGAGTCTAAGTGTCGGTCTAACGGTCTAAGAGCATAAATGTCAGCAATATATCTGCGCGCTTTTGCAGACCTAACACACATAACAACGCATAACACACGCGCATAACGCTCGAAATGATTTTTACAATGCGTCCAACGTAAAATGTCAAAGTAAAATTATAAAATTATCCGAAGATATTTTCGCAAAGTTGCCATCTCACGTTTCATTGATCATGCATAGTTTTTTCTTCTCGGTGCTGACGCGAGCTGCGCTCCGCTCACACTGTCCTGTCGACAATCTAATCCCTATAGTCCAGCAGCTTGGACGGCGACCGACCAACCAACCAACTTTGTACATAATTAAATAATGATGAAGGCGGGTTTAACGTTCATTTCACCGTCTAATGGCGCCCCGGGGTGATAGAAATACACATTTAGGCGCAAAGCTTTAAGGGAGCAAGAAGGAATCTAATTAAATCTACGGCCGATAATTCTAACCGTAACCGACTGTATCCACTTCGCACTGCGGCTTGTTTGCTATAGGCTAATGGAATTAAAAAGTTGTCAAGATCCTGCAATAGGAGTTTAAACTTTCGGGGTTGTGACAGTCTATTCAAATCCAGTGACATTACCTCTGCATCACGGATAATTTTCAAACACTTGATAAAGCATATTTTCGTACAGAAGATTATTAGACAGCATAAGATTTTTAGGTCAAATATCATGTCACAGAAATTCATTATAAATCTAGGCTATAATATTTGGACTAGATATAAGACTAGCATATGATATTTGTTTAAAGTGAAATTTCGATAAAAAATCACTAAACCCAGTGAAATATCCACTAGCTCTATCATCACCTGATCCGTAGACACAAAAAGTTACTTGTGTAAGGCAAAGCTGTTGAAGTTATTACGACTTCAACAGGGGATTCCCAGCCATATTTCTCGAATCTGACTTCAAACATGTTTTCATTTTTGCTTGCTCATCGTCGGCGTACCCTGAACATCGATGTTCCAAACGATTTTCGATTTTTCGGTAAGATCGCTATAGCCTATAATGGTTATTCGATGGGTCAATGGGAAGACGACTGAAAAAATTTAATGCATGATTTTCACTTTCACAACGTTGGCATGGTCCGAACATGCGTGTGACCGAACGATCTTCCAGCTTCTGAAGACGCAATGTAACTCTGCCCATACTGCTTAGTCTTATCTGCATAATATTGAGGCTGCCTGTCAATCAAGCTTACGTCAGTGATGGCGGCCGCGACACTGGTGACGTCAGCGCGATCAGACTCCGCCCACCGCCCGGTCCTGACCAATAGGCGCATCGAGTTGTCCGTCTTGCTTCGCACCGAGTCTACAAGGATAGTACACATTGCGCATTGCACATTGCTCGGTGATGCAAAAAACATAGCCGCACATTTTGAACACACCACTGCAGGCATATCTCGATGCATAAAGAGAAGCATCGAACTGCTATGTAGCCTACGAAGCTACGTCCATATTTCATTTACTGAAACTGAAACTAAACATAAATTCATTAGCAATTTAATCGAAACTTAAATATTTCTCCAGACCAAAAACTGAGAAAAACTAAAGAGCGGCATCATGCCTATTACGTCAGTCATTGATTGGATAAGCCCCAAACAATTATAAAATCAAAATGACAAATTTGATGTTAGAATATTATTGTCATTATGTCCATCCTTTGTTTAATTTACACAGCACGTTCCTATTTATAACATTGTACTATGATTTCTAAACTTTGATCTCAGGCTATTTTAACCTACGATCTCGGGCCGGGATCAGTGACCAATAACAAAGGCCCGACCGAGACACTGACCAATCACAGCCGTCGAGCCGGGCGCGGAGTAGACAGGGTTCAACATGCTCTCCATCATCCGACGATTTCGCTGAAATAAACACAGATTCAGATTGTATATTGTAAGGCATGGCCGTTTGCCACATAGCCTGGCATCACCACATGATGTCATAATATGACATGACGTCATGTTCCAATATCTAAACTATCTCTAAGTCTAATCTCTATATCTAAATTATCTCAACAAGCGCATCAAGAAGAGCATCCGGCCATAAAAGAAAAAAAACTAAACTCTAACAAACCAACACACCCATAGGAAACGAAAAGAATCGTGTTATCACAAACATGCTTCATTACTGACACTTGTCCAGGAGAGTTGAAAGGATTGAGGGCTAATGGAGATAGCCCATCCAAAGCCAGTTGTTATCTTAATTTGGCCATATCGCCGAAACCAATGTGAAAATTAAAGCAATTGCTGGCTTAATTTCATGGAAAACGAGCTTTTGACCTGAATTAGCACTCCCACAAAGTAAAATCATGTCGACGCCCAGGTAAAAACCACATTTTTAATTCACCCCCCTACCTCTCAAAGTATTCGCCTAATATCAAAAGAATCCCCCAACCTCCCAGAGTATCTTAAAGTCCTTCTGTTCGACTCGCAGCAGTTCGCAGTACTCGCGTGTCACCACAGTCGAATGGCGAGGCGTGTCGTTGAGGATCGACTCGCCGAACGCCGTCCCAGAGCCCAGCGTGCACAGTGTAACGGCGTCCTTACAGCGGTGCAATTCATTACACCCTATGTACACTCATACACTGTACATTATATAATATATTACATAATGAAAGCGTAATGAACTAGACACGTAATCCATTCTTGACTCTCCAAAGTCTCTCCCAGAGTCCAAAGTGCACAGTGTAATGGTGTCCTTACAGTGGTGTAATCCATTACACGCGATGTACATTTAGCCATATTCCATCATTTCGTAATTATGCAATGAACTACAGGTGTAATCCATTTTTGATTCTTCAACTGCCTACAATGTTGATTTTACTTTTATACTTAGTCCAAGTGCACAATAGTTTATATCTTGTAAGCTGTGACTGCTAACCCGTCAGCGACGGACGTTGAACGGGCCAAGCTGTGGTTGTATTAGTGACCTTGTCTGCGAGTGTAGCGCTGTAAGCCTAGCAGATGAACTTTGTCATGGGTTCATAGGTCATGGGTTTATAGACGCAGATAGTCTGAGTTAAAAGGAGACCTGTGCAATTATAGCTCATTATTTAACGGCCTTCAGCCTTACAGCCTACTTGTATGTTGTTGAAGTAGTGGTGCCTGGGCACTACGTGACGCTTACCAGTAACAGTGCCGCGTGGCATGATTAAATCATCTGATCATTATCGTTGGCTCGTTTCGAGGATCGTTTAAGGGCCGTGCACAGTAACGGAGACTTTTACCTACAGTCGGGTTCAGCGCCTCGGGGCCCAGCAAAAAACCGCTCCCACTTCTCTTCTAAATGTGACCCTATACTCAACCGTGTCAACACAAAAGCATAGATGCATAAGAATAGACTTCAAACTTCAAAGGTAGTTTGATTGGTTTATTTTGATGGCGCTCAATATAAATGCCGCTAGATGGCCTACCTTGCTGTCGCCGGTCTCAGAGACGTTCATCTCCAGTGAGCCAGACAGAACGGCGTACCAGTTCGTGCCGACGTCGCCCTGACGAAACACTAAACAAGCAGAGGCACTGGTCCTAACTGCCTGTTTTTGTTGTTTTTTAGTTTAAGGACTGTGTGAAGTAACGAAGACAATTACAGTCTAGTCCGGTCTATGTAAGAGAACCGCCACAAGCCCCCGGAAAGTTCTGGGCTGTAAGCCAATTCTTTGCTCCTCGGCTTGAAGGGGTTTTCTAACTACCTGTCGGAATGCTGGCCAGTGAACCAACACAGGCACTGATCTCAACTGATCTGAACAACAGACTGACATCGCCAGAACACCAGACATTTAAAAGAAACTGATCAGAACTGAATTCACTAATGCCTTGTAAACGAACGAAAGACTGAACGAGCCAAACAATTATTGGCTTCAAATATTGCACGATTTCAGACTAAGCGAATAAAAGCTGATTAGCAGTCTATGCCATTATGAGAGTGACAAGTTCAGATTTCTTCTTTGCTGTACTTTGACAAAATTGGCAGCATGTCATCTCAATTATACATGTAGCTGTCTAGACAATAATAAAACAACTCTGTGGTGCAGACCAATCGTCAACAGCCCATACATTGTAGATAGTCGCTGTGTCTGTGTGTTAGCCCTCAATTGTGTCTGGCAGACCCAATTGCTTTAGTGATTCGCACTCAACGCTGTCTATCTTTCAATTTTAAACATTGTTCTACTAATTGTAAGTGTTATTGCTTCTCTGCAATGCCTACAATGATGTTGTTTTGTTCAGGATATATATTCAAGAAAAATGTATAACTGCACATGCAAGATTCATAACCAAACAAATGCTCACTACATCTTTTTTAATCTGTCTGCCTGTAACTTCAAATTTTTTAACCTTCAATTTTTGGTATGGCTCCTTCCAAGCATTGCTATAGTTATGTAGACTTATAACTAAATAAAAAGAAGAAGAATAGCGTGAATGATCTCACGGATGATTCCCTGTTCGAGATCCTCGTAGTAGCTGTAGTAGCAGATCTGCTGCAGCAGCAGCGGATGAAACTTCTCGAAAGCCTTCAGGTCCTTCAACCGGGCGTAGATCAGATCTAAGTCCTCACCAGTCCTATCCGCCGGCCTGGTGAACACCAATTAACAGCGTCAGCGGTGCCATCGGACCAAAATGGAATATCCCAGGAATAGCGGTTTAAAATATCCCTAGATTGCTTTTTGAACAAAAAAAATCCCGAGTTTCATGCTTGTAAGCTTTTACAGGTCGTGTCATTTTATAACGATTTTCTCCAGATACCCGCGGACCGCGTTAAAAATAAGATCCTCTATCACTCAAATACTTCTAAATCTAGTCTCCATGTCCAAAATACCGGTGACGCCCCCGTAAATAACGCGAATAGCGACACTGCCAACCCTCAGGCGTACAGCCTACTCTCGCGCGTCTGATCTACAGAGGAGCCGTCGCGAGGTGCAAACGGAAGATCAAAGTGAAAGGAAGGGAAGGCACGGCGCGAGTGTGAACCGTCATACGCAACCCCTCAGGGCATACTAAAAGAAAAGTTGACGATCGTATACCAAACCTAAAATAATTTAACTCCTCGATGCCAGCAAGAGTACGCGTGCCAATGTGTAATATGTAGGATCACCGAAAATTTACAACCGTACGCTTACTTTCAGAAGAGGGTTTTTCTATCTCGCAAAATTTTACAAGTTGATTTGCAAGAGCACATTTTGCATGCAATTCCGCACAAAAATATACCCTGATCACGTTATTGTGAGATATAGGACATGAAATTGTGAAAACATGATCAAAAGCAGTTAATAGAAAGGTGCATTTGACTCCTAGCAACCAGTAATTTTTCCATTTTTATATGCATCTTGTATTCGCATAGTATATACAGCGTAGAAGACAGTAGGCGAATAGAACAAATAACATTGTAGGTAGGCCCTATCCATCGTGTTTAAACGAAGATTTTTTTTGATTTTTTTTAATTCATCTATGGGCACAAAAGATAAAAACATTTCAAGAAATAAAATACAAGCTCAATGACAGGACTCAATGACTAAGGCTCCTTATAGATGACAAAAAACCATTGTTTGCGCTCGCAAGGCTCCTAACACTTTTTTGTACTAGCGTTAGGGCATGTAATACCCACCATTATAGCTAGCGCATAGGCCTGAGTCGTCTTATACACATACTTACCCACTATTGATTGCGTGTCATTTATCTCACTAATATCCGCAGTACTATAAATCTACGGATTGAAATAACTGATAATAGTTAATGTATAGCTTACTGGTACGCGCAAAATCAAAATACAAGCTCGGACTATATATAATGATACACAGTGTACATTACATAGCCTGTCGTAGTGTCGTATGACTGCGAATGCTGGAGCGCACTTAGGTATCCGAACAGTCTGCCGCTCTTAGCCTTCTGTTCCGCGGTTGTCCGATGGAATTACATTGTGTCACTATGTCGGCAGTAGCGTAGGCTATTGGACGGTGGGTACCGCTACACTCGGGGGAGTTGTACGCCCCCGACCACTTTATCGCGCTCTATCAATTTGTGACGCTACGCTGTTGACTTTATCCCGCGGCTTCCGCGGGGAATCTGTTGTAGCTCGCGAACAACGGCCACGACACGGTGACACGCAGAAAACGCGTTACGTGATGAACTTGAATCGTACTTTCACACAATGTCATCATAATTACGTGTATATTGACACCGTACGCGTTTCACCGAATTAATGCCTGGAGGTCAAAGTTCAAGCACTTTGACTTTGAGCATACACATACACATACACATACATACACCACCGACGTAGACTATCTGTGCCTGGTTGGGCCATACGTTCCGCTTCTTGCAACTACAAACAGTTGAAATTATATTTTTTTGTGAAGTGTCGAAGTGTTTTATGGTCCAATCTGTAGGTCGGACGCTCGCGGTTAATCCGCGACAGGAACAATAGCTCTAGAGAAGGCTTAAGGGGGCTTTGGTTGGGGTTTGAAAGAATCTAGGCTTTAACTAACTGGGCAACCGCCCAGATAGTTTAGTTAGATCTTTAACCCCTAGATGGATAGTTAGCTAAAATGCACTTTGCGACTTTGGGACTTTGGGACTGTGGGACTTTGGGACTTTGCGACTTTGCGTCCCTGGGTCATTTCTAGAAGGCATTTCTAGCGATTTGCTTATATAGTTAAGGAATGCAAGGTTAGTTAAAAAGTGGTTTGAAATGTACAAGATTTAACCCCTAGTCGGATATGTTAGTTGAAATGCATTAGCACGATGGCGCTTTTTTGAATCCTTTTTCAGAATTTATCTTCACTATAATACAGCAAAACCAATGAGGTAATAGGTTACACCTCGAGAATAGACACTGGGGAGAGTTGTCCATAAAGAGCAGAGTATGCGACCGATATTTTAGTTTGTCAGTTTCATCAGTTTTCCGATCAATTTCGTTTCCGTTCAAATATATTAAGCACTAGAGGATTATCCATGACGACATTTTCTAAAGAACACGAATGCACTTTGTAAGTGCCGTGATTTTGGTTCGCATGCGTTAAGGCATGAAGTGATTAACAGCGATAAGTTTAGCAGGAGTAGTACTCCAAAAACGACGTATTTTTGAAACTCTACTCGGATTTTGAAATGAGTAGGAGTAGCATTACTCGGATGGCATCGTAAAATGGACGATGATGGAGTAGGCCGACTCGTATGGCATCGTAATATGGACGATAATGGAGTAGGCCGACTCTAGGCCTACTCCTTTTTTGAAAGGCATAAGAGTGCACTACTCCTGTTTTGCAGGGCTTTACTCCTGGCAGCAGGCGTAACGTTACTCCTATTTTGTAAGGGCTAAACTGGACTCTGGTGATTAGGCCTACAGGCAGTCATTTTGCAATTGGGTAGTCCTAAATTTGCATTTTGTAACGACGCCTGTCAATAGACCAACAAAAATTCACAAAAGTTTCAGTAATATGGGGGGGGGGACGGTAGCCTATATCACCGGATGCTATACGCGATTTGGAAACTGCGCGACTCTTGATCGGTGGTATCACGCTGCTAATCAAATAAGACCAATTACGACATTTTGGCACGCCGACAACAAGTGCGACTAGTTAGAGCTTGGCCCGCTCTGATCTCTGACCTTGGGTCAGAGCTTGGTAAACAGACTCTAATTTTCATTGTTGGTCTGCCGCCTAATCCCGGCAGAATTTCTGCAAAGTCAGAGGCATATGCATGGGGACAAGAGTTGCAGAAATTTTCCGCCTGAACCGAACTTATACGATAGACTCCGTGTTTACCCCTTACAATTTGGCGCCCGTGGCGGCCGCCCTGCCCCTCCCCCCCCCCTCCCCTACGTTACGTCACTGACCCCAAGACCTAAAATAACAAAGCTATCCTCGATAGGCCTACTCATGCTAAAATTACTAAATTACCGCAATTATGGCTTCGCTCGGCCGAAAGCGCAAATCTAATCTGCGTGGTTGAGCTTTATACTATTATGCCACGCTCACCATGCTGTTCAACCGCAACATACAGCTTGGAATTGGCGTAGGCTCAGTTTGTAGTTTGACGAGCTTGGAGTTTTAGACTCTGTTTAGAGTTTGATTAGGGTTAGTTTTGGATATAAGTTTTGAGTTTGCTTTGGATTAGGCTAAGATTGTGCAAGGTTATGCTAAGATCGGAATAGATTAGCTTCAAAAAATTGGTTTACTTTTGAGTGACAGATGGATGGAACAATCCGATTGGCTTCTATGAAGCTCAATCGCGCAGATTATATTTTCACCGACTGGAAAAACGCGTACGTGCATGTAAGCCGCTGCGATGCGGGCGCGGTGAGCCCAAGCGAGCCGTATGAAGAAACACTTTGCATGGCATGCAGCGCAATTATAGTAATTGTACCAATCAGCATCACCCTTTGCTGAACCGGAAACTAGGGACAGCATCAACGTTAGCCAATAGCAAGGTTTGAGCAATATTCACAAGGCATCAACTAGGCTTAGCATCAACTAAATCTGAGATCGTATATTTAGGCCCACATATGAATTTTATTTCATCACTAAGGTGCAAGCCAAGTTGGTTATCCATCACAAAGATATGAGCAATATCCCCTTTAAACTGCGGCCCCTGCGCCACAGCGCACCACATAACATGATGCGTCGCAGCCCCAATGGCTTCAGAAAAAGAACTGAATCTTGCATTGTCTATCAGCGGTATTGTTAGCAGTAACTCCTTAAAGTCACCATATTTCACTCGGTTTTATGCAGCTAATGGTTAGCAACCTGCTGATCCGAGAAGGCGTTATCCTGAAAACGTATAATATAACTACTGAAAACGTATAATAAACCGAGTGGAAAGATGGCGGACCGGTCGATTTGTCGTTGATTATTAAATAATGCGAGATCCAGTTTTTGTTCTGATGTCTTTGCGCAACGGTGGGCTCTAGCAGCGCAGCTTGGCGCTATTGCCACAATACTAATTACTAATTAACACACAGCATCCTAACTCTCAAACCAATACGCACCCCTACCCCTAGTTACTCTAACTATGGGTAGAGGTGTATGTTATGTTGAGAGTTTCAAAGTTTTTTATATGAAAAGCGCGAGATAATCAACTTATTTGAAACACTGTATATTTTGACTTCACATTACTGTCAAATTCTGTGCGCTCGTGGTTCGGTTTTCGAACAGTGGTATTGAAGACACGGATGTTGCTGTTAACACTCCCATTGCGCTTTAAATAATTATATTGTTTCAAGTAGCGGCTAATTTTCGTCTAAATTTGTCGGCACATGGCTGACGGACACCAGTACAGAGACGTTACCGTAAAGCCCGCCAATTAGCGCGAAATCTGCGGGGGCAATGAAGAGCACAAGCTCCGCTCATTGGTTGTCAACGAGTCTGTCACGAGACGTCAGTGTAACGAGCCAGCGGTTAGTCGTTATCCTTCCCCCGAGGTTGTTCCGTCCCCTGTAGACTGCCCACGACCATTAGCCCTGTGTCACTTGAAAGCGCATCGGCATGAAACATGCCCCCCCCCCCTTCTCTATGTCTAAACAGTGGCGTATATGGAGCGTGGCAGGAAGTCGAAGCCGAATCCCCCCCCCCCTCTTGGTTGGGTTTTTATTTTATTTCACATGCACTTTTAAACACAGGGGACTTAGGGAGGACGTAGTAGAAGGGTGGGAGAGGGGGGTCTGACCAGTTAAGTATGTATCACCGACGGTATCATGCAGCGGTATGTCAAAAAAATCTTCGAACATAACATACAAGAGCATTTACAAAAAATAAAGATGGGCTCATGTATTGTAATTATATATACAGGCAGCGTGATTGACCTTTAGTGTAGCCTCGAAACGCTTGGACTTAACGTCTGGACCTCCATGAATCGCGAGGTTCTTTAGACGAAATAGCGTCGTGATTGACCAATTCGCCCCCCCCCCACCCCCGAAGGGCCTCCCGCCCCCACCAATGATTGCTGCAACTATGCACTAGCGTCCAAGTCAGCTCCCGGACTAGTGACGACGATGGCATGTCAGCGACAATAACGATATTAGAAGCCCAAGGGCCTGAGTACAGCAGTAGCCTTTGAACAAATAAAAAAATTCTAGTTATTTAGGCCCAGTCAAAATTAGTTCAAACATAACCAGTAGGCTTAAGATGCCGAAGACGAAACATTCCAACTATTGCGATTATCGGCCGTCATTATGCCTATGTATGATTAATGAACAGTAAAGGGACAGCGGGCAGCAGCGTAGCGATCGACGGTAAAGAACTTGAACTGCCACAGTCTCCAATTGTAGACCAAGTTCTTTGAGAGAGAATATTGACGCCCGACACCAATTTCAAAGCAGCGCTTCCCTCAGTGACGCAACGTTGCTTGAACATAGACCAATGAACACGTTTGCAAAGCTTGTTCTTTCAAAATTATTTTTAAAACATCGTTTGCCAGCTCAAAATCGACATCGAAGTTGCAAGCATTTTAAAAGCGAAATGATCTATTGTCGGTGAGTCAAACGCTTGTATGTGATATAGGCTACACTGAAAAGCTCCATGTGGACAAGCTTGGGTTTGAAATAAGCCTACTAGTGTTTGAAAAACAAGCGTTTCAAACACAAGTATTTCAAGAACATCGTCTGGCTCGGGAGTTAACCACAAGAACTGCGCAATTTCGCTTCGGTAACAACACAATTCTAACAGTTCGATAGGCCATAGAGCCAGCGGCACGTACTGCGTCTAGGGAACAGACGCGGATGTCGTGTCTCATTAGCGCTCAGCGTGTCTGTCAATAGACGCTCGTTATTGATTGGTCGAATATTTGCGGAGATTGACTCGAGGGTAAAATCATTTCTGTCATTCGTGTTTATAACAGTGGATGAACATAGCGGTGCAGGCATGTACAGACTCTAAAACTACTTGGTTTCGTTGCAAAAAATAAGAACTGTTTTCTTCGCACACGCATGCACTCGGAGATAGCGACTGAGAGAGTTTTGTGAAAACTTTTCGCATGGAAAGTGTGAGGGGAAGCGTGGACTTTGACGACCGGGAATGCAATGTGACAGGACAGAGGCCTATGGTCATAAAAACAAATGTTTAGTTATAAATCCAGAATTAAACACGATAATTATAGAAAACGTGCTGTTATAAATCTCGAATTTAACGTCGCCGGTTAAGAAATCGTGCAGTTTATAAATCCAAACACGTGCAGTCAATAAATAAATAAATGTATAGTATAAAAATTCAAAAAATGTACAGATCTAAATCATGTAAGTGTAGGGCTTAGTTTAAGGTCAAATATCTTTGGCGTCGCGTGACATCGGGGGTTGATTTTGAGACTAATCTTCTGGCGTCACAGACGCCGCGATGCCAGCTAACGAAAGCTGTACAAGAGATTTACTTCTTCGCGCACAAAATTACCGCAGGTGCTTGGCATAAAATTAATTATCGTTATTCCCGAACAGAGCAGTACTTTGGACCAATTTTCGAATTCATTAACAACTGCAGGTTGCGCGTGTACGGAAGTTTACTTAATTCTCCACCGTGACAAACAGTGAGTAATTATTGCCTTCTAATGAATTACATCTCTACATCACGCGGGATGCAATGACGCAAGATAGATATTTGTAGAAATGGAATAAATAGGCCGGTCGTATAGAATATAGACGGAAGTAGACCCTTCAGACCAGACAGCGGCTATTGAAAATGAATTAATATTATGTATCTTTAATTCACACTACTTGGGGCCTAGGGGAGTAGCAGCTCATTCAGTAATGGTGGTAGTCTTGTCATGTCTATGCAGAGTTCGCGAGAGACGGGGGGGGGGGGAGACAAAACATTTTCTAAAAAGTTACTGTGTTAAAATCATTGTATAATGAGTTGTTTTATGGTATACTGCGAATTGAACTGTGAAAGCGCCCTACGTGTACATTGTATAAAGAAGTTGATACCGCTCCCCCTTTAGTCGCCTGTGGTGGTCGCTCTCCTCACAAAACTCACCATCAACCAATGATTTTGACGCCCTTTAATTATATGCTTTATTTCACCGAATTAAAATCGTAGCAACCTCGTCCAGACCGGGGAACAAAGAATTGGCTTGCAGCCCAGAGCTCCCCGGCGAGTCGTAAAAGGCGACTAAAGGGGGAGCGGCATCAACTACTTTATACAATGTACACGTAGGGCGCTTTCACAGTTCAATTCGCAGTATACCATAAAACAACTCATTATACAATGTACAAAAAAGTGTTCAGCCGGAAAGAGCTTAACACACTAGGCATATATGAATCAGAGAATAGCAGTCTTCAGTCTACTTTTGGATAGACGCAGGTGTCGGGGCTTGCTTTGCAGCCAAAGAAAGTTCGTCATCGTCGGACTTATAGGAGCCGGAAGCCACTACTAATTAGGTTAATTACTTACTATTAATTAGGTCAATTACTTACTATTAATTAGGTTAATTACTTACTATTAATTAGGTTAATTAATTACGATTAATTAGGTTAATTACTTACTATTAATTAGGTTAATTACTTACTATTGATTAGGTTAACTACTTACTATTAATTAGGTTAATTACTTACTATTAATTAGGTTAATTACTTACTATTAATTAGGTTAATTACTTACTATTAACTAGATCAATTAGTTACTATTAATTAGGTCAATTACTTACTATTAATTAGGTCAATTAGTTACTATTAATTAGGTCAATTAGTTACTATTAATTAGGTCAATTACTTACTATTAATTAGGTCAATTACTTACTATTAATTAGGCTAATTACTTACTATTAATTAGGTTAATTACTTACTATTAATTAGGCTAATTACTATAATTATTAGCAAGCAGGCGTGCAGTCTGACCTCTTGTCAAGGCAATCGATCCACTCGTGAAGGACCATGACGTAGCGCTCTACCCCGTACGCCTCCCTGGACTCGCTTCCCCCTTGGAGGGCAACGGTCACCCCCCCAGACCCCCCCTGCTCTCCCGCGGCCTCGCCTGCCCCCTGGACGCGCCTCACCATGAGAGCGGTGGGATTCAGTGACCGGGGGGGCTAGAGTGACGACGACGGGGGCTTGATGAGGGGATGAAAGCTGGCGTTGAACACGGGTGGTAGTTTGTAGATCTGCGTGATGTCAACGTGCGCTGCATCTGCTTGGAAATAGAACTGAAATTTAAAATTTAATCCATAACTGTTTTTACATTATTTATTAGGATATCAGTATATATGATATAGTATAATTTATGGCTAATATCAGTATTTATGATATAGTATAATTTATGGCTAATATCAGTATTTATGATATAGTATAATTTATGGCTAATATCAGTATTATGGCCTTCATTATAATTATATTAGGCACATAATCAGAGACATCTAAAAGTTGCAATAAAATATTGACAAAATCGCGCCATGGTTTTTAGAGGATTGCTAAATTGAGTGTATGTTGTACGGCAACTCAAAAATTGAACAATTGTGGAAAAATTGCTTTTCAGAACAAAAAAATTTAATCAAAATATATAACATTTGACTCAAATTTCTCGATTATGTGATTTTATTTGGAGTAGTCTAATAGGTCTATATAAATATGCAACACTTGGATTTTTTTGTGCAAAGTTTGAGATTTTTACAACAAAATTGTCTAAAGGAAGCGGATATTTTTGTCAAAATTGATCGTATATTGTGGAAATGTGAATATTGCCGCCTTTCTTTAGTCGCCTATTACGACACGCCTGAAAACTCTGAGCACGGTACGGTGGTTAGCCGCAGCGATGCCACTGCTAGGGATATATCACTAGTTTCTAGGGATATTTCAGTAATTTAGGGATATGATTTTCAACGCAATCTTCAGATATCTGGGGACTTTTTATGGCGCACTTATAATGGGAGCCGGAGATATTTTTTTCAAAAATGCGGGCTAGGGATATTTTTTGCCGAGATACCCAGAACGCAGGGATATTCTGCTTCGGCCCAATGGCATCGCTGCATGGTTAACCAGGGCTGCGCTGCTGAACGCGGGCACTTGAGACCTGTCGAGGGTCAGGCACTCAAGTCTCCACGCTGAATGGCGCAGGAACTCCGCGGTCCACACGACGGGCGACACGAACGCGAAGTAATTGATCGCCAATACAATATTAGTCGAAGTGTAACGATTTTGTAACCGACATTTTTCTGTACGAAAAATGTATCGCGATTCGCTGGACTGTGGTAAGCGATTAGCGAGTCTGTCGTGGGCACAGCCACAGAGTGATACGTTAAAAAAACGTTACATGCTCCCACGTTTTCACACTTCACGGTGCAACCCATGCTAGTGGCATTCATTTTGTGTAAAACTTTAACGGTATATGATGCGAGTAAGCCTATAGCGGGCACAATGACGCATGCTACTGTAAGCTCACAGTGATCACAACGAATCGATGCAATGTTTATCTACAAACACGTATGCCGCCTCGCAGCTCTGCCTGAAAAGCGTGAGTGAAATGTGGTTAAAACAGAAGCGTAGCAAAATTCGGTGACAGGTATTTATATTATTGTGTGGTGTCAAACAATGAACTTTTGCGCAATGTTCTTACGTCAAATGACGCCGTTTATGACCCAGGGGCGCCTTGATAGACTTCAGAGCGAAACCGGTACCGTACCTTACATAGTACTCGTGGAGAAATGCTCTACTCGTTCGCCGTCTTGCTACTCGGTTTATTACAGGTTTTCAGTAGAAGTCTACGCCGTCACCGTCACGAATCAGCGAGCTGCAACCCATTAGCATAACACAGAGTGGCAAGATGGCGGCTCCTAGGAGTCATTTCTGTCAACGTCTCTGACAGACAACGCGAGGTCCAGCCTTGCCCTGAAGTCAGTGGGCGCTTTGCCGCAATAGAAACAACCATCAGCCTGAGATGTACACTCTGAAGAGCCCCCGATGACGTCTTCAAACGTCAACGCGGACTTTAAACGCATTAATATTATTGCCAGCGTTGAAGTCCGCTCGTGGAAGATCTTCAATGGACCTTCCATTAGCGCAGCGAGCCCGAACTAACGTGGCGCTCCAATCGATATCGGCTTTCAGTTCCCGACACAAGCCATCCTGCAGGTACTCCCGCAATTACTCATGCAGTTACTCCTGCTACTCCACAATCAACTTCCGGTTTAATTTCGCCAATTTCCTGCCGTGACCTCGACTTCCGGGCTCTCATATAAGGAGGTCAGCTAATGGTAGGGCTATTGGTTGGTTTGATAAATGAAACAGCACGAGAGAACCGTAGGCCTAGGCATAAACCCCTTTCTGAATGTAGTCTGCTGCACTTCTCCCGGATCCACGATTCAAACTAATTACATCTTTTCCATCTCCGTTTGCATGACTTATTTTGGTGCGTTACAAGTGCAGCATACATGCATACATAAATCAATACGTACTGCGTATTAATTGATTTATTAATTTCTCAAACAGTCCAATTATTAGACTAATACTTGAGCGGAGAACACTTTTGTGTAGAACTATGCCGCGGCGTGAAGCTACAGAAATGGATACGGGTGTGACTTGTATGAAGCTCGATCGAACTCATTCTATTTTCGCTTGATGCACTACACATTTTCTCAGTAAGGCCTACAGGCCCAGTCGTATTTTCCTCTAAGTGACCCTTTCGAACGCGTACATGTACGCGAAAATGGCATGGCGCCATTTTTTTTACTGCGGGTAAACCACAAGACTTAAGGCCGGTTGCTAGACTTCGATTTGAAGCGCGATTTTATGTTGTAGTCCAAATTAACCAATCAGATTATTCGATACAAATCTTTCATATATTTTCATTGGTTAATTCGGACTACAAAATAAACTCGAGCTTCAAATCGAAGTCTAGCAACCGGCCTTTAGTCAATGGCTTGATTTATTAGTTATTACTAAGAAATTGACGCAGATATTGACTTAATAATTATGACTCTACGTTACTTTCTTGTGGAAGAAAATCCATCAATTGAGTGGCATCGGTTTACCTGCAATTTTTCAAAAGTGACGCCACGCTAGGCAATATAGCCTGAGGCTAAGTCAGTATCTTAGAAGAAAATACAGCTATCGAGAAAACTCGTGGTTTACCCGCAATAGAAATACAGGATCAGTCTCCAGCGAATTAGCCTACGGCATAATACGAGCCTCTGTTCCATACAATCTACATTTTACACGAAGTCCGGATGTCACCAGTGGTTCACTATAGCCAATCGGGTGCTGGATTTCGCTTAATGCCAACAGCTCCCTGGGGACAGAGACTTTCTTCAGCGTATCAGCGTAGGCTGCGCTATTGAGAATAAGAGAATCTTTCAGACTCGGGCTATAGAGGGAGGGGGGGTCTACTTATTCGGGTTACATTCTCCAACAGCTAGCCTAACCTGTTCATAGGCGGTCTTTAATAAAAATTATGCCATATTTCTTTTAGGAGCTTGGGGAGTTGGGAAGGTAGATTAATTGTTCCGATTTTTCCAAAAGAAAATAAATGGATTTTTCGACAGAGATTTGCAGAGCAAAAGATGAGACGAGTTTTATTCAGGGAGTCATTCAAAAGGTTAAAATCAAACATTTATCGGAAGAAGCCTACGCCCAACGAGGGTGCCGCACCCTCGTCGGGGGGGAGGAGTTAGACGCAGGGGATCTCCAGACAGGGGTTCATGCAAACCCATCGGGCAGATGTAGACTACTTCTTGTCTCGATCTCAACTCACGTTAATGCAACTAAGCATAGATGTAACTGATGCTAGTGTCACTGCTTGACACGTTTCCTACCTTGCCCCGTAGATCCGCAAGCAAAGGCAACCAACTCAGGCTTATTCTTGCGGTAGCTATCGGCTCAGCTCGGGTTTATATCCAAGGCACGTTTATTCGGATATATACGCATCATATTCTTAGACTACATAATTATAAAATTTGATATTAGCTTACGGTGAGATCCAAGAAACTACTATCTAAGGCCCTATTCGGAACGTTCGATAATAATTATTTTCGAAAATGAGATTCGGATCCAAGTCGTTAATAATAATTGCCACAGATTGCTAATAATTGCTACAAAACGCAGCGCCTTAGAACACTCTATAAATTTCTATCAAACTACTTCTTAATTATTGTATTCTAACTTCAAAGTCAATAGGATGCGCGTGCAGCAGGCGACATAAGTATTTCTACCCAATAATATCTACGCGTGAGTGATACTGCTTAATAGACTCTCAACACGTGTTGGCAGACTAAAAGCTTCCTTCGCTTCAATTACGAGCGCGTCCGTCGACATGCAAAATAGTGCCAATGCTTCTCTTGCGTCGTCGCTGTCTTGCAGTGCGAGGCTGTGCTGCGCTCACCTATGCTAGGCCCCACGCGCTATTACCACCGTAGGCGGCAGCATAGGCCCAGCACATCTAAGGGAGGGGGGGGGTACGAGGGGCAGTCGCCCCGTGGGTCGTAATTTGGGGGATGGGGGAAAGAGGGCGAGAAAATGAAGAAAACAGGGTGCTAACCATGTAAAGTAACAAAATTGGGAAATTTGAAAAATGTTGAAATCTGCCTGACCCCTCGCTGGCTGCCTGGTAAGACGGTACTTTCAGTACGATTTTCGTCTGTATAGATACTCCCCACTCACCCGCTTGTAAATTTTGGTAGGCTGTTTATTAATCTGTCAAATGTTGATTGGGAACGCATGATGTGAAACTGGCCCGTGCGCCAGATGCCCCCGCTGTAATAATACGTCTATGGCAGGCGGTCGTAGGATAATGACATTAGAACCTGCTCGCGATCGGGGGTAACATGGGGCTACTGCCCCTTTCCCTCACTTCTCTAAACTTCTAAAGCAGTGTAGATAAATCAGTCAAGCTAAAACAGCAGTCAAAGTAATGAACCCTAAAAATTATAGGTAAATTAAACAAATAAAACGCATTCATGAAATAAATGACTGCGTTTGTTGAAGCCTATGTGCTAGTTGTTGATTCTACACTTATTGCGTGAATAAAGGACATTATGTCCTTTATGTAACATGTATAATATATTGAGGTAAACGATGAAAAAATTGCACACCCTAGCCTACCAGTTACGCTGTAGGCAAGGCAATATAATTATATGCCTAGCGTCCGTTAAGCAATGATGACTGTCCTATATCATGGTATCGATACGCGTACAAACCATTTATTGAGAAAATTAGTGTCTATGAACCAAAGAAGCAGTGCTAAAAAACAGATTTTTTTAAACGACATTTTTCTAATCATTTAAAAAAAAGCGTTTCATCGTAGGCCCCATTTAAGCCAGAGCTGGCTATAACAATCTGTAATTTCAAATCATATAAAATGCAGTCAGCATTATTTTTGACTTAAATTATTTCATTTGCAGATCTACATTTCATAAAAAATAAAAATGCGTTTTATTGTTTTCTGTTTTTGTTTTATTTGTTGTTTGTCGGCCAGTTTAGTGAATAAAAAAATTAATGTAAGCAAGCGGGCGACAGAAGCGAGTCATGAATTTTTTTCTCCCCCCCCCCCCCGCCCCACCCTCCCCCGAATCTGGACGGCGCCCAGAACACCACAGCGCCAGGAACCAATTGGCGCCGCGGCGCGCTACTAAGTCTAAGAGCTCGACGGCGACATTGTTGAGACAGGGTTGAAAAGCTGGATTTCTCCCACTAGCCAGGTTTCCGACCCGTGGTCAAGGTTTCTCTCTCTATAATCAACGCTTCTCCCTGTAATGAAGATTTCTTCCCGTTAAGAAAGACAACAGCTATTCGTGTATCAAAAGCTGATTGGCTTTACGTGTATTTAACCTATGATTTTCTAATAAAAATCTAATAAATTTGAAGAATAGACACTCCGGTCAAATTTACCAAAATGGGATTTAAAATCTTTTGATTCATCAAATTGGAATGATTTTGCAAGAATTTTGGCGCTTCAAATATAGCAAATACTCAACGAAATACAATATTCACACCAAATTTTCGAAATTTCCGCACCAACTAATCCAGACAATGCAGCTGTACGCCTACGTTTTACTGACCTCCTAAGCCCCATGTTCGCGTTTTTTTACGCTGCATGATTTTCTAAATTTTCAAATAATGCTTCCTTCAGCAATCGCCCTTGTATTCTCGGTTGAACTGCTGGGTTATTCTAGCCATTGGCGATGGCCAACATCACGTGCATCCGAAATTGAGATGTTTCAGCACGGCAGTATTTCGCTTGAGGGATACATCAATTTGTTCTCGCTTTCCCCAGTTGTCCTCCCACGCTTGACCCCCTTTCTCTGTCTCCATTTCTCTGCCTCCCCCCCCCCCACCCATCGTCTTCATATCTTCGCGGTTTAGTGCAGCAGTAGTAGCTAGTAGCCGATAGGAACAGAAATAGACACATGCATTAGCCTACTATAATTGAAGTGGTGGGTGTAAGCTAGGTACTTGGAATATCAGGAGATTTAGAGGTATTGCGTCACGAGACAGAATTTGTACACTGGCCAATGAACAGGCGTCAAGATTTAGCAAAAACGAGATTGAAAAAATCAAATTCTAATAACAAGGACTGCTAAAGAGCACTGTAAAGCATAAAAATTAGGAGCCTACTGGATTTAATCGCAACAATTTTTCAAAGCACAAAATTTGTGGGGAAAGCACTAGCTCTGGTCAGCCTGCTACTATCCCCTCCCCTTTAACACTTGCAACATGAGGAGCGTCCGCGTGTCCAGTGTCTACCTTAGCGTCGCTGCGTGATTGCACTCAGCGTGGAGCAGCAGCAGCAGCAGCAGCAGCAGCAGCTGCTGCTGCAGCATGCAACAATTGCACCAGCTGTAGCAGCAGCAGCTCTGGCATCTGTACAACGTACAGCACCGCAACTGCAGCAGCAGCAGCGGCAGCGGCAGCAGCAACAGCAGATGCAGCATCAGCAGATGCAGCTACTGTGTTCAGTAAGTCCATCAATCGGTGTCTCCAAACAGTTCGTAGCAATGAAAGATGGATATGGTCAGACGATAGGACATCTCGGTGTTCAGCGCCTGCAGCCTGGTCATCCCGGCCACGCCCCCCGCCCCCTGGTACTCCGCCCCCCCAGGGTCATTTCCGCTCAGTTTGGGGGGCAGGTAGGCGTACTGGGAGAGGCGATGATACGCGTTCCTGCCCCTGAGCACAAGTACCAGCGCGGGGCCAGCTGTAACGCACACAGGGTTGGATTTGAAGAAGTGTGAGCAATAAAAAGTTTAAAACTAGATTATAATAGTACTAATCAAGAAGCTGCGGTGTAGTGGTTGAGGTGTCGGAATAAGCGATGGAAGGTCCGTCCAGAGTTGAATTCCGACGCTGGAACTGCAAAACCATGACGTTACAGGTCCTTCAGCAAGTTGTTAAACACACAAAATGTCGCTGGATGCAGTAGCGTAGCCAGGAATTGCTGTTGGGGGGGACCA